>CALNHX010009880.1:0-45346 GCA_940337035.1 Agriotes lineatus
TGCTTTAACCGGTAAATTCGAAAAGTCAACTTGATGATACATATAATTCACTCTAATTACGCTACAATAGTGGCTGCACAGGAAGTTTGTCAGCTATACTCGTCGGGAGGGTGGTTCTGATTCGGTATTAGGTGAGTTAGGGAGATATGCTGTTGAAGTAGTTACTAGTTGTTAAAAGGAAACAAGAACGGGGGGGGGGCGCTAGCACTTCTTACACAAATAAAATATAAAAAACATACAACGGGACGTCGGCGTCGCTCGCAAACAACATAAAAGAAAAAGAAAAATTATATTACATTTGAATATACGTATGTATAATTAATATAAACTGAACAGTAAGAGAAAAGGTTATTCATATATCTATCTAATATACAGGGTATATAAAAATAGCAGAGAACAATTAAAGGCAGTTATTCTGCATAAAAAAATAAGAGAAAAACTCTAGTAAATACACTTCCCTCCAAAAAAACCGGATCATTTTTTTTAAATGTATTTTTATACAACAGATAATTTTTAAATGTGTGAATAGGCATTTTAAACTTATTTAAGTATTACTTAATAACATAGTACCCTTGTGTCACTTTTAGCAACATTTAAAATTTGTGTTTGTTTCGCTTAAAACAATTTATTAATTTTTGGCTGTTTTAGTGTAAGTTTATCCAAGACCTTATAAGCAGCATGCCACGACGAATGGAAGCTGTAATAGAGCTAGAGGTGGAAATACACAGTCCTAATCAAAGTTGAATTGTTTTTTTATTTTTGAAATCAAACTGTTGTTTTTCATAATAGATACCATTTCATTTTCCTGATATTTTTAATACAAAAAAAAAATGTTAATTTCCATTATTATCGTTTCTACGTATGTAATTAAGCAATACTTACATAAGTATAAAATGCATATCCAGACATTTAAAAATGATCTGTTGTATAAAAATAAAATTTAAAAAAAGTATCCGCTTGTGTTGGAGGGGAGTGTATATGTCGTAAAATCATTCATTTCAAAGATATCCTTGATCAAAGAATTAAAGACAGCAACTCGTTTTCAAACCTTTAGGATTTAGAAGGCTGGTATTCTGTTCCAACATATGTGTTTTGTTTACATACAATATGTGGATGTTGTTCTACAGTGAATTTATTTTAATGCGCAATGTGGTAGTCCTGTTTCCATGAGAACTTGATTGATAGTATTGGTTTCTAAGGGTACGCCACGCAATGTGTAAATGCGTTTATTTTAAATTGCAATATAAACCGTAATTTTATGGAAAAAGAAGCATCATAAATAACTACAGGGCGTGTAATAACCCACATACTTGCTATAAACTGCAGTCTTTGTACCATTTGATCAACAGAAATCTTTCTTCCGTAGAATATATTATGTTTTTACACACTCAGTAACGTTTCCATATTGCATTTTAAAATAAACGCATTTACACATTGCGCGTATTAATAAACTCCCTGTATAATAAAAAGTAGAAAAATGAGTTCCAAAATAAATTACTTCAGTTTAATCTTTTTCTTTTTTAAGAAAAAATTCTAATATAAGTATAACTGTTCTGAGCAATCTCTTTCTTCTGAGTGACTCATAATAATTCTAATCTTTTCTTATATTATTTTCTCTAGCATCATAATATTGGTAATGGTTTGAGCAATTTATTGTTATTATTACACATATTTGGAATCGGAAGTTGTTGGTTATTTTAGTATTTTGTTATACGCATTTGTTTTCCCTGGTAAAAATATAAGGGCAACACAAATACTCAATGTTTATTTAAAAGACATTGCTGAGATTTCTAGCGTTTTTATAGGGTTAAAGCAATTGATAGTTTATTCTGGCAGCTCTAAGTATAGACCAATGATGTGACCTAAATCATAACATTTAAGTGATGTTAGCAAGCAAGGAAAACGACATTATTTTAACACCGTGTCTAGGTGCACTCCAGAGTGCACGAAATTGTTAGTATTGCTTGCACTCTAAAAAGAAGAATTTTTTTAAAGATTTTTTCGACATTTTTTGGGATATTTGGGTCCCCTGGCTTCAAACTGTGCAACGCACTAAAACCAAAATCTACTACTATCGCCCCAAAGCTTCATAAAACGTCTTCATAAATGTTTGATAAGTCAATTATTAAATGAACACGAAAGTTTCAATAACAACTTTGGCCAATATGTGTAGTATTAGATAAATATTGAATACCTGCGATTCCAGGAGACGAGACGCCGGGTTTCAGTCTCTAGAAGTAAGAGGCTCTAAGTGATGTGGTCCACTCTGTGTGTCCGACTAGACAAATACCTTAAGCATGACTTAGATCGATTGTTACATACTTGCGAAATAAAAGCCATCCAAACATCAGTGGTGATACCAGCTTAATAAATTTCCGAGCCACACACTAAAATTACTAAGGAGTCAGAACAGGATCCATAAAAGATGTGAGGAAGTAATAAGTTACGAACAAATGAGATTTAGGAAAAGTTGGGAAACTAGAGAAGCTGTTCCTGCATACAAACTTTATTACAATGATGCTAGGAAGTACGAAGACTTGTAGTATACATTTGTTTCGGAGACTTCTAAAAAGCGTTAGATCGAACACCTTCAACTGCTAATTAAAACATAAAGCAAATTGATCTAGATAACACAGATAGTATACTACTGAAAAATATATATTGGCAACTGGTAGACTATGTTATGGACAAGATTCAATAAACATCTCCATTCGGTTAGGCGTAAAACAGGGTTGCCTTTTGGGAAATTATTTTAACATACAGTGCTTCTAAACGACGCTATCACCGTCTAGAGATAATTTCATCACAACAAGCTAATACAGCCAAATATCCCTTCGTAGAAAACGCATCCTTAAGAAGCAAGAAGCTAAATGTTTATTCTTTAAAAATATTCTGTCAAGTCAAAAACTTCTTATAGAATCAAAAGAAAGATATTTGATGTAACTTTTAAGCTAACAATTTCCAAGTGTGGAAGTGTCACTTGAGGCTATAACTTGTGTTTCCTCTAGAATTACTATTTACCGGCATTACTGTTGCTAAAAATGTCCCGCCCTGCTATAGAATTACGCAATTCCGAAATTGTAAATATGATTTGAATTTATATCCAAGAGATATTTTGTGAACGTCTTAATAACTTCAAATCTTGGAAACCATTGTATTTTTCGATACAAACGAGGTGCCCTTTTTATGTGAAATGAATAATTATTTATTGTATGTTAGGCCAAGCAATAGGCATTTTTGCCTGGAAAAATCAAGAAGTTTTCAAATTGGTAATTTAGTTGTTTCATATCCTGAATACCGTAGTAAATTTGGGACCTTGGTGCTTGTCCGCTCGCTCAACAGTCTTGGAGGAATGGCGTCAATAGTCATTTTTTTATCTCCTTTCCAGAACCTCCCAGACAAAAAATGGCTATTATAAAAATTGTGGTGGATCAAATTCCCTACAAGTGCCGTTTAAAACATTTTTTTTAAGTGAATAGTTTCAGATTTCTTAAAATTGCATAATTGGCGAAATTTTACGCGTTACCAATGATTGTATTCGGTTGATATCTAACCGATGCAGCAAACAAAAACACGGAGTGCAGAACGAATTCTCCTATCAAAGGCAAACTTCCCGCGAATGTATTTTTCGACGACTCTATGATCACGACATACACAGAGACAAGATTTCTAGCAAACTAAAAAACAAAGGTCGTTTTTTTCCATGTCCAAGGAGAGATTTGAGAAATCAAATTTTGCCATTCACCAGACAACATATTGATCGTAAGGAGAGCGATCAGTAAGTCATCATTTAATGCTGTTTTTATAGTAGGAGTAGACAGTGACCTCGTTTTTCTCTATTAGCACTGGCAAAATGTATAAATTCTGAAACCAGGCAAAGGAAAAACTGTAGAAAAGTTTACTCTCCACAAAGTATACACGTTGAACAAATCTTCTCTGCAGTTGCACGAATGAGAGGTCGTAACATCTTGTTATTAGTCGTTCTTTGATCTTCTTTCTCCACTCGTTTTTGTTTTTAGCTTTATGTAATTCCCGGTGGGAAGTGAGTCCAATTCTTTGTTTTACATGCTCTGCACATCTTAGTGGCAATCTTCCTCTTTTTCTTTTTCCACTTGTATTTCCCTGTACTACCAGCGTTTCTAAGTTGTTTGGATTTCCTGTGCAATGTGTCCAAAGAAGGTCATTTTGTATAGTAATTGGGAGTCGTTCAGTGATCTGTAGTTCTTCCAGAATTAAGATATTTGTTCCGTGCGCTGTCATGATATTCTAAAGATTCTTCGCTAAACATACATTTCGAAAGCATTAAATTTCTTGATATATATTTTCTTTATGGTCCATTTATTTGGTGGGGATATGAAGTTGGAGAATATTATAAATCTCGTAAATCGGGTCTCTTGGTTCTCTTGACAATATTTTTGTCACAATAACAAACAGTGACAGATAACATATTGTTTTTGCTTGCTTTCAGCGGTTACGACACGACGTCTGCAATCTTTGGTCAAGGAATGAAGAAGTTCCTGAAGATGCTACCAAATTAGAAGAAGTTAAACCAGACTGTAAACGTGTTCAGAGAACAAAGTGTAGATCTCAACACCATTGCTGCAGCAAGAGAACGATTCTTAACTACATCGTACCGAGTTTCTAAATAAATAGATCTTTGGATTTTTACCGGTACCAACATTTCGGTGACAAAAAATAAATTGAATTTTGTTACACCTTCACGTAGAGCAGCAGCAGCACAACACCGTTCTCGCCAAACCTACTATCAAGTTCAGACTTGGTGCGGTGTTTACAATGACCCGGAAAATGAAGATAAGAAAGAAGTAAGAGTGGCCTTACTCCACTCAAAATAACTAAAACTCTGCTCCTGGAGTTTTGCTTAAATGTCTCTCTTGTAAATACAAAAAAGAAGTTGCGGCTCAGGCTATTGCTGCAGAAAGGCAGGTTTAAAGTGCTTTATTATTTGCATTTACTGCAACGGACAGTCTTGCGAAAACGTTGCTAACATTTTGAGCGTCCTCGAGAAAAATGAACACATCGAAACTGTTATTGACAAACAATTGTCGGTATACTGATATGCTAAGGAAGTGGATTCCGAACGGGTAAACGACACTCTGCCAAATACTAGGGAAATGAAAGTCAATAAACCTGATCCCTCGGAAGCATCAACACTAATAAAAGTATAAACATCAACCGAAACTACTGATGTAGATTAGGCCTACTGGGGAAACCACAATAAAAAAGAACGCACCGTTTTAGCACTTCGCAAGTTCAGCCCATTGATGAGATAACTAACGTCACCTTCTGCTTCTCAATGATAATGTTGCAGAGTTCTACCATCGCGAGCCCTATTTTTTTAGCACGGAGAAGATCGTACTTAGTTGAAATGGCTACTAAACGACATAGGTCGGCCCGTGTCACATTTTCGTAAGGTCACTGATCACCACGCTAAAGTGTAAGGTACCGCCAATAGTGCTTTTTATATCCACCCTTGTTGCACAATTTTTTCGAACTGGGGATAAAAAACACAATCTTATCATAATTTGACTTTACAGCAGTGCCATTAGAATAAAAAGAAATTTCCCAAAAACTAGTGTCTTGCCTATTGCACTTGAGAAATTTGTAAATGTTATCTTTATCTCACAAATTTCTCACATTCTCACTCGAGGAATGGAATGGCGTTATCTTACACTTAGTGTATTAATCTAGTGACCTTACATTTTGGTACAGTCCCTGTATTAATCCAATACCGCAAATGATTACACCGGTGTTTTATATTTTTGGAGCCAATATGGCGGATATACCCTAAATCATAGAACATCAAGAAGGTCGTTGGCGCATGTGCCAACAGCTGTGCGCATGTCCAATAATTCCGTTCGAATTCGAAGTTGTGCTTATGATTCAATGTTTTTTCGTTTTTTGTGTAAGTTCACTGATTATTTGATATTTTAAAAATCAACAAGTATTAATTACAGACCGGGCTGCTGTGTGCGCTGTTCAAATATCGTTCCAAAAATGGGGTTAGATTGTCCTACATACTTCAAGAAACTAAGAATCTAGAAAAGAGGCAAATTTAGTTAAAATTTATAGAGGAAAATTGCCCCTTAGAGCAAATTGTTACGCTCATTTTGACATTTTCCTATTTAT
The DNA here is from genome assembly GCA_940337035.1 of Agriotes lineatus. Classification (NCBI taxonomy): domain Eukaryota; kingdom Metazoa; phylum Arthropoda; class Insecta; order Coleoptera; family Elateridae; genus Agriotes; species Agriotes lineatus. The sequence goes on from CALNHX010009880.1 coordinate 6,148, forward strand.
TGATTGAAATAAATTAGTCAGATTCGGTTATTTGCTTTATTTTCCTAAATGATACAATACTTTACTTGGGATAGGCAACTTTGTTAACATCTACCTTTAATTTCAAACTTAATGCTACACTGCTGTTATCAGTTCAGAGCACTCTGCATTCTTTAGTTTTTACATTGGCCAACTTTCCAATTTTTGGAAACTTTGATAAGCTGAATTGGGCTGGTTTGGAGCATTTTTCGGCCATTTCCTGGCAAGTCTTGCGTTGTGAAAGTTGGAATTGCTTCCTCTGGGGGCTTGGTCTCGCGGCTTTTCGGAAGCCATCTTCATAGTTGGAAGGATTTAGAGGCTCCGCATCCCCTGCTGGAATGTTCCGGAGATTGGTATTGATGTCTCCGGCATTCGTTTCGTCACAGACGGATTTCTTGGGACGTTCACACTTCGCACGCTTGGCTTAACGAGTTGGCTGCACAACATCTTAAGGTTCGTACATGGTGTTTGCCTACGTTTCCCTCTTTTGAACGCCGTAATCTATTTGGGAAAATTTGTATGTTTAGCCATTAATCTGGAATCGCATTAATTTGGGATCGCATTATGGATTGCATTTGCTACTGAGTTTTGGATCCACCCAGGAAAATGTTCGTAATATGGATTTGGTTCGCTTACCGTATTTGGTGCTTTGTGTAATTGGTACTGGCATCGTCTGTTCGCCACCCTCCCTGCGACGCTCGCAATGCTGTCGGAAGTCGGCTCCTTGGCGCACCAGATGCTTCCGAGCTTGCTGTTGATTTGCGCTCGACCCTGGAAAACAGCATGCGTGATTCGTATGACTTTTACTGAGGTGTGCATACCTGAATTAGCGTATTAACTGCTCTGCTAATTATAGGCATTTCGTATAGCATGCATATTGTAGGATTATTTGTGTAAATTTGTATTTGAGAAATGTCGGTCGAATTGAAATTTACTGTGTATATTGCATTTGGGCTTATTTTATTGATTCGTATTGCACTTTGTGTAATTTCAGAGTAGACTATGTTCACGGTAGTTGTATTAGCCATGCTCGTGATATTAGATCGTAGATATTTTTGTGTTATCGAATGGCTTGTTACATTTAGGTTTGCTTACCGTTAGTTAGTAGTAATTTGTGTTGGAGGCATTTTTGCTCTGTGCCCTGTAACGTAACAAAACATTCAGTTGTGCCGTTAATTATTCTAGGATAGATTAGCTTACCTAGAACACAGATTAATTGTAATTTTATGCAACTTCGGTCACTGCTTCTTACTAGCTTCTTTGCAGTGGTTAATCTGTCAAATGTCATTATTAGGGTGTTGGTCGTGTCTAAAGAACCGCTCACGGTAGCCTTATGCTCAATATTTTGGATTTTCGCAATTTGATTATCGGCGATTTATAAGTCTAGCTTTTGTGAGGAGCATAATTCAAGCCATTGCTTTGTTCAATCATATAATAACCTGATGCGTTTATAACAGAAACCGCCACGCCTGTATGATCATACAATCCGTAACAGCGGGCTTCGAGCCTTTGAAATTTTGTCGTTACATTAAAATTATAAGCTAACATTCGGGGTATTAGTTAGCCTTTCGCTTGCATAGCTCTAGCTTCGTCACACCCTGCTTCACAGGATGCGGACGAATTATTGTGCCGGTGCTGCTACTTTGGTTAGCAACTCGTTTGAATATTTACGATAGTTTACATTTGAAGTTTATTGTTTAGCCCTCGACTAACATATTTATGCTTTTTCTTTTTGAAATGTATTGATGCAGTACCTTTGACTATTTTTAATGTGTTTATTGTTGGTATATCGATTTGTATATGGATATTTGTTTATTGCTATATTGTTTAGTCTTGTTTGATTTTGTGGTTGATTTTGTATGTGACGCACTATAGTACCAAATTGAATAAAGCTGTGATATTTTTATTGGTCGTTGCTATTTTGTTTAACTTGCTGGTTTTTATTTCCGACCTTGTGAACGGTCCGGCACAAGGATTAGATCTGAGACGAGGACCTGGCGCCCACTCTCTTCGTATTTCGTTTGGTATTTCTTTTCAGCATAGTTGGAACCCCGACCCTCGCGACTAGTTAGCCCATTAGGCCGATAGTTACCAGCCGGCAAAATATCAAGTACAACTTTCGCCAAAAGGTAAGGCCGACCCGCTATCTTCCCTTACACCTTCAGTTTTTGCCTTCATTCTTAATGTTCTTCGTTTTATGACATTTACCATTTTGTAGTCTGTTAAAATAATTTAAATTTGTTTATTGTTACTGACCTACCTATTTATTTTCATAATAGTGATTTGTCATTCTGACTCTGAAAGCTACTTACGTTACCTAACCTCACAGTCTGATTAATAAAATTTGTTACTAGAAACCTGAGTTAACATCATAAATTGTGTAGGGACCCCAACAAATACCAATAGAAACACTAAAGCTTTGACACTGACAGGCATTATAGAAAAAAAGAAACTGTATGCCATATTCGAGGTTAACAGGTTAGATTTTGCTTCAGTTTTGACATAGACTGACGCAAGATGGAAATAATAGTTTTCAGTTAAAAAAAGGGTGCATGATGCATATTCTTAGATGGACAATTAAATTTGCTATTTAATGACAAGATGGGTTCTTACTGAGTGGAATTATTTTTTTTAAATCACGTTTCGCAAATTTAGCAACACTGTCGTATGTAACTTCAGTCCTAGATTTCGAAAAACATGAAACAAACAGGGTGATTTATTTAAAATATCAATATACTGTTTGTCACTCCAAAATTATCTAATATCTAACGAAATTTCAGCCAAAATAAATGAAGGAGATATACGCATCGCCCTAGTCTAATTGTCAACCGATATCTCGTACATATAAGCATTTGACCTGAACTATTTCACTTCAGGTTATATCCCATGCAATATTACTAAGTAATAACTATAAAAGACTATATAGGGTGTTTCTAAAAGGTTTTCCTATACCCAGAAATTCTTAGTCTCCAGAGCTTGTGACGCATTATGGAGAACAATCACGTTTTAGCCACTTGATTTGTTATCGTTGTTACGTACCGGGTGGCCAATTAAGAAGGGCACTCGGCCCTATCTCGAAAAGTAATTGTCGTAAAGACTTGGGGTAAAAAAATTTATAACTAAAGCGGCCAAGAGAAAATGCTGGAAATTATTTTTAAGTTTCTAGAATGGCCGCCAGGAGGCGTAATCGCATTCTTGAATTTTAAATCCCGATTTTTGAGAAATATTCTTATATTACAGATAGCTAAAATGGACACCGTTTTAAAGCTGAGATAAATTCGATTCTTTTTTGTTAAATGCTTTTTGCTCTATCTCTTAAGGGAAAGTGGTGGGGGGTGTCCGAACATTTTCGGAAAGAAATGTCAATAACTTCAAAATGGCTGAACGGATTTTGTCAAACTTGGAGTCGTTGAAAAGGGCTTTTCTTAGGCTATCAATGCTGCCTTGAGCGGATTGATTTAGATTGCTTGTGTCGTCGCTAGAGGGCGTTTTGCGACAACACTACAAATGAAATGGATTTTCTCAAAAAAATTAAATGCAACGATATCACTTTTATTGGAACAAAAGATAGCCAAATAAGGGCCTAACACGCTAGTGAAAACCGCATTTCGATATTTGTTTCCTAACCTAAAATATCAGTAAAGGAAATTACAAATCGAAATAATGTCGCATCTTTGGGAATATTATCAGTATACCTGCCATTATTAAATCCTAATTATCCTTCTTTTAGCAAAATATATATAAATTTACTGTTAAAATACCAACATTATATTTAAAATGTCAATAATAATTAATCCTTTATCTAATAGAGTTGTCTGTCCGGGACGCTGTTTTGTCTGTCCGGGACGCTGTTTCAGCAGCCAAACCGTAAGAGATAGAGAAAAAAGTTATGAAAGTTATATGTTTGGAATGGTCATGTCAGGTCAGGAACCGAATTTCAGTCACGTGACACTTCCGGTTTTCGAGAAATCACGTGATTTGAAAACCGGAAGTGTCACGTGACTGAAATTCGGTTCCTGACCTGACATGACCATTCCAAACATAACTTTCATAACTTTTTTCTCTATCTCTTACGGTTTGGCTGCTGAAACAGCGTCCCGGACAGACAAAACAGCGTCCCGGACAGACAACTCTATTAGATAAAGGATTAATTATTATTGACATTTTAAATATAATGTTGGTATTTTAACAGTAAATTTATATATATTTTGCTAAAAGAAGGATAATTAGGATTTAATAATGGCAGGTATACTGATAATATTCCCAAAGATGCGACATTATTTCGATTTTTAATTTCCTTTACTGATATTTTAGGTTAGGAAAAAAATATCGAAATGCAGTTTTCACTAGCGTGTTAGGCCCTTATTTGGCTATCTTTTGTTCCAATAAAAGTGATATCGTTGCATTTAATTTTTTTGAGAAAATCCATTTCATTTGTAGTGTTGTCGCAAAACGCCCTCTAGCGACGACACAAGCAATCTAAATCAATCCGCTTAAGGCAGCATTGATAGCCTAAGAAAAGCCCTTTTCAACGACTCCAAGTTTGACAAAATCCGTTCAGCCATTTTGAAGTTATTGACATTTCTTTCCGAAAATGTTCGGACACCCCCCACCACTTTCCCTTAAGAGATAGAGCAAAAAGCATTTAACAAAAAAGAATCGAATTTATCTCAGCTTTAAAACGGTGTCCATTTTAGCTATCTGTAATATAAGAATATTTCTCAAAAATCGGGATTTAAAATTCAAGAATGCGATTACGCCTCCTGGCGGCCATTCTAGAAACTTAAAAATAATTTCCAGCATTTTCTCTTGGCCGCTTTAGTCATTAATTTTTTTACCCCAAGTCTTTACGACAATTACTTTTCGAGATAGGGCCGAGTGCCCTTCTTAATTGGCCACCCGGTACTATGCATCCGACGAAAGAAGAGCCCTGGTCATCAGGGCTGTCTGTGTGGAATGATATTTAAAATATCCTAGTCAAATCAGCATCCATAGTTTGACAATTAATTGGTATTTACAATTGTCATATAAGATTATATTTGAGGTTAGGTATACACTTCTAGTTTTCTTTTAGATTTTAATTAAAATTAAACAAACAGCATTTTTTAATATTTTAATTATCATCATATAAATAAAGGAGAACGATCCAAACGTGTGTGTCACGACAATTGCAGACGCGATGTCCCCCATTTGTGTTTACATGCATCTCACCGTCGCCTCGATTTCGCGACCGGGGAGGAACCCCGAGTGTCCCACTGGAGAGGAGCGGAGCCCCGATGGCTCCCTCGGAAAAGGGCGAAGTCCCGGGGGCCCCCTTGGAGAGGTGCCGAGCGCCAAGGGCCCCCTTGGAGAGGGGCGGAGTCCCGAGGGCCCCCTTGGAGAGGGACAAAGTCCCGAGGGCCCCCTTGGAGAGGGGCGAAGTCCCGAAGGCCCCCTTGAAGAGAAGCGGAGTCCCAAGGGCCCCTTGGAGAGGGGCGGAGCCCCGATGGCTCCCTTGGAGAAGGGCGAAGTCCCGGGGCCCCCTTGGAGAGGTGCCGAGCGCCAAGGGCCCCCTTGGAGAGGGGCGAAGCCCCGAGCGCCCACTTGGAAAGGGGCCGAGTCCCGAGGGCCCCCTTGGAGAGGGGCGGAGTTCCAAGGGCCCCCTTGGAAAGGGGCGAAGTCCCGAGGGCCCCCTTGAAGGGAAGCGGAGTCCCAAGGGCCCCTTGGAGAGGGGCGGAGCCCCGATGGCTCCCTTGGAGAAGGGCGAAGTCCCGGGGCCCCCTTGGAGAGGTGCCGAGCGCCAAGGGCCCCCTTGGAGAGGGGCAAAGCCCCGAGCGCCCCCTTGGATAGGGGCCGAGTCCCGAGGGCCCCCTTGGAGAGGGGCGGAGTTCCAAGGGCCCCCTTGGAAAGGGGCGAAGTCCCGAGGGCCCCCTTGAAGGGAAGCGGAGTCCCAAGGGCCCCTTGGAGAGGGGCGGAGCCCCGATGGCTCCCTTGGAGAAGGGCGAAGTCATGGGGCCCCCTTGGAGAGGGGAGAAGTCCCGAGGCCCCCCTTGAAGAGAAGCGGAGTCCCAAGGGCCCCTTTGGAGAGGGGCGGAGTCCTCGAAACCCCGAAGGCCCCCTTAGAGAGGGGCGAAACCCCTGGAGCCCCGAGGGTTCCTTTAGAGAAGGGCAAAACCCCTGGAGCCGCGAAGGCCCCCTTGGAGAGGGACGGACCACCTAGGGCCCCTTGGAGAGGGGCGGAGCCCATTGAACCCCCTTGGAATGGCCCAACGTAATAAGCCTAAAAATGGTGGTAAATTGAATAGAATAGACCGCGCAATAGCGCGCGCAGCCCCGTTTATTAACTAATAAAATACAGTGGTAAACACAGTTTAGAAGTTTTTTACATTTAAAATAATATTCTATCAGAATTTAAGTCAACTTAAGTATTATCAAGCACCTAATTAGAAATAACATTAGCAATAATACGTCAAAACCTGAAAATTTTTTACGGAAACGAAAGCAACGAAAACGGTACATGATGCTGGAACTTTCAGTGTTTGAACGCAAAAGAAACGGAAGTATTCGATGAGTTGTTAAGATACAAGGACTACCGTACTGAGCCTTGGGGCCTTAAAAATGATCCAATTTATCTGTAATCTCTGTATTATCCACTCTTAATTTTTTCAAAATAATTTTGTCAATATAGCAGTTGATTTTACTGTTTATTGATAACATCATCATTTGATCTAGGAATTTATCATTAAGGTCGACAACAACGTGTTTTACAGAGCCATACCACACTAGTCAAATCCACCACCAAAGACCCAGAGACGTGCTATTGTAATGCTATCCTTATTGCACTCGTAAATAACGACAATGAGGCAGAAAAGAAACGATTTCTGTGCTAACTTCTTGTAACGATGACGCAGGGCTCACCTTTGGCTGTGTAGATAGTACATGATCAACTATTTGTTGTTTTTCAAAAAATTTTGCTGTGATTATACCACTCCCTCTAACATCAACCAATGAAAAACGACAAAATGCATAGTTACGCATGTACTAACTTTTATAATGTACATAGCAACTGATAATCACATACCTTCCTGATTAATAGGTGATAATCACACGCCTTCACAAACATCACGTTACCTGCTGTCAGTACAATTGTCATAACAACCACATGAACACTACTTTTAATATTTAAAATACATTATGCAAACGTTGTTTATTGACTCGTGATATAATCTAGCCGAATGCAACTCGTGTCTTCTTGATTATCAAATCATTTCTGTTTCCACTCGATATATTGTTTTAGGCAAACAATATATCTCGTGTAAACAGAAATTATTATTTGATAATCAAGAACCCACTAGTTGCATTATATATGACAATTTACGTCACAATTATTAGATCAATCAAATGTCTCCGCTTTGTAAAATTCAATCAATTAAGAACTAATTACCGGTAAATTTTCCCTAGGGATAATTTTTCCTAGGGATAATTTCCCCACATTAATTCAGATGGCCAAAACTCACTACTTAAACATCACACATTTTGCTAACATAGTCAAGGCATAAGTAAATGTTTTAATTCGGTAAATTAACACGCCGAATGCTTCTCTTAGCTATGAAATATTACGTTTTAGACCACTGCTGCATGTTGTAATCGGAAATCAGATTATTATCGTATTATCCTATCTTAGCCTGTAACAATTTAAGGATATTTTATAGTCACACATGACTCATAACATTATATGTGGATATTTAACGGTTTGATCAAATTTTTAAAATTAAGATCGATCAATTACCTAACTTTTATCTCTCTTACTCGATTTTTGTATCTTCAATGGTCTAAGCATAGAAAAATAAAAACATACTCCTACACGTGCAAGCTGTGTGGCAGCTGTATAAGGCACCTGGAAACCATTTTCAGAAATTAATGGTGTTTCATTTTTGACACAAAGAACTCTTTTATTGAACTACTACAATACAGTAAAGTCAACGTCAAGTAATTTAAGTAAATATTCTACTACTACATCTCGTAGGTGTTTACCTAACTAAACGAATTTAGTCTCTTAACAGCTTAGTAAAGTTTGAAAAGCGAGATTATCAGGTAATTTTTATGAGTTTTTTCGAACGAAGAACTGTCCCCGACTTTTATGAACACCCTACATTTGAACGGAATTTCACCCTTTTGTAGAATATATTTCATTGCTCCTCTGCAAACTATGTGACGGTATGGTTTTCACGATCTGCTTTGAATTGGTCCACAAATGACTTCCATCGTTTTCTCCATTATGTAGGTACATTTTAGTTATCTATAAAATCTCATTGATCGCGAATCAATTGCACAGGTCCGGTACGACAGTAGGTGAGAGGTAGTCTCATGGTCGCCTGGTGGTCGAGGTGAACCGCCTTCCAGGAGAAGTGTCGGTGGGTGCGTCGCGGGTGACATTTAATCACCCCCTGCAACAGGTCCGTCGGCATTCTGCAAATCTTATTTTTCGGTTGCACCGCGAATGCTGTAAACAAACATGCCCTTTACTTAAACGGGACCGATATGTCAGCAGAATCGTAATTAAAGCGCGCAAATATGTGGTGCAGTTTTTAAATGTTAATGGCATTTATGTGCTTCTTGAAATAAGACGAGTTCTGTAGCTGCCCAGTATGCCCTGACCTTATCTGAGATTTAGAATTCATTAATTATTTCTTTATATTGATATGTTTTGCTGTAACCATGACCCTGTTGGTTTTTTGTCCTTGTTGAACTTATAACGGGAATTATTATAGATGTCTTCCTTACTTTAACTAGGTATTTACAGGTAACTTGTTTACTTTAAAAGCTAGTAGCTATGAGGTTCACGGCTAAGTTACACAATTTTAAGATTTTCAACTTTTTGTCGATATATTTAATCTACAAGTTCCTTAGGTACCTAATCAGCTTAGAAAATTCTTGGGTAGTGTACTCCATTGTTAATAGGTAGATTTCCTAAAGCGAAATATACTAGTATGTAACCTTTAAGTGAAAATAACTAATATATGACAACTACATAATGACACCAGTTGATAAAAGGCATTAGGTCTACCTTAAGGGAAAGAACTCGATAAAAAAAGATAAATATGGAAATTTAATGGTTTCATTTGAAGAAATTATATTAAGGCAAATAGTGTTCAATTACAACTGTAAATCAAAAAGTTAATTAAAAAATAATTGCAGCCAATTAAAAAGAATTGTTTAAGAAAGATCAGTGGCGACTCGCTATAATGAACCAAGGAGCCATGGCTCTACCACAACAAATCAGTCATTCAATAATATTCTTCTTCTTCTCTTCTACTTTCTATTAGATTATAAGCCTGTTCTGTCCAGATTATGACATTTAATTGTTTCCTTCATGTTACTCCCTCTCGTCATCTTTTTTTGGGACGTCCTATGCTTCTTTTTTCTAGTGGTCTTCTGATTTTAACAAATTCATGAGTATAAACTGTACTATAATCGCTGTTTACTTTCATGCATTAGAGCCAGATCGACGGGACTCCGACAGTTTACGGACTGCATCGAGTGGCGAAGAAGGTAGGCCAAAGATGTGATATTTTAACATTGAATGGGATTGGAGAGCCCCCCCTCGGCGTAAGCTCAAGCCTCAAGCAGTCAGTCTCTCAGTCTGACCCCGGCTGGGACAGTACACGTGTAGTTTGTAATTACAATTTTCGCACGTATGGTGTGTGATGCAGAAACGCCACACCCATGGAGCATATTCAGAAATTGCCAATACCGTCTTAAAACACGGTTAGTTAGATAACTATTCTAGGGTCAATTTTATTAAACTCATTCTTTTCTGGTAAATTGTCGCACATCTTGACATAATATACGTCAATCACGCATGCATTTCAAACAGTAGAGATGCAATTTTTTGCAGAATTATAATTTAAACCAAAAATAAAAGAGAAATATTCGATTCAGTTCATCATCTTTTATTAGCCTGTAAAGTGAGGTAAGTTTTTTTTACTTTTCCCAGTCCATATGTGTGGTGTAGCAGAGGTTTGGCAACGCTGTGTAACTGCTGCTTATCCTAAGGGACGAAGTGCAGGTACCCGGACGAGAGCTTTGGGTTAGTTTTAAGACATTCCAGTTGTACTCTTGTTAACAGTAACTTGTATTTGTATGAGATCTGTCTAAGTTGTATATATTTAATAAACACATATTTCCACTACTACATCTTTAATTAGCCTTAACCACGAGGACTAACATCTGGCAACGAGGAGTAAAAGTGACGTTAAGACAAAAATACAGTGGAAACAATTCAAGTGAAATGACTACGTTAAGCGTGGGTTGTGTTTTCTTCGGTCAAAAACTTTCGTGTTTCGTGTAAGGAAAAATGGCTTATGTAATCGGAGCGATCGAGCGATTCGACCATAATGGCCACGACTGGACAGTTTACCAGGAGAGGCTGGAGCAATTTTTCGCGGCAAACGGAATAAAGGACAGTGACGGAGCAAAACGCAAAAGTGCGGTATTAATTAGTCAATTATCACCACAGACTTACAATTTATTGCGCGATCTGTGTTATCCAAAAAAGCTATGTGAAAAGACCTACGAAGAGATGTGCAAGTGCATGAGGGACCATTTCAGCCCTAAGATTTCGGTGTATAGGGAAAGGGTGGAATTTTACGGGACAACACAGAAACACGACGAAAGCATCACAGAGTGGCATGCTAGAATCAAAAATCTAGCAGTGAATTGTAAATTCCTGGGCTTGGACACGATTCTGCGGGACAAATTTGTCACGGGGCTTCGCAAGGGGCCTATCTTGGACAAATTGTGCGAAGAAGAATACAAGGAGGACGCAACTATGATCGAAATGGTGGAGATGGCTTTAAAAAAGAAGGCCAGTCTCGAATCCAATACTGCGGCTGCAAGTACGAGGGGAAACCAATCCGTCAACGTACTTAGAGCTCAAAAAACTACGATGGCAAGGGATCAGCAACGACAGCAAGAAAAGGGCTAACAAACCAAGGCAGAATATTATGCCTGCTATCGTTGTGGTAAGGAACATCAAGAGGGCAGCCATGTAAATTTCAAATGCCAAATGTTTTAAATGTAAAGCGATAGGTCATTTAACAGGCATGTGTAAATTTAGAGCTAAGACGAACAAAAGTAGTATTAATCACGCCAGCAGCAGTAATTACATTGAGGTTACTGAGAGGGTAGATTTACCATTGTTCAACATTACATCTAATAAAAGTAAGCCAATGAAGGCAACAATTAAAATAGGAGATATAGTTTTAGAAATGGAAGTCGATAGTGGTGCAGGTGGAAGTGTTCTTTCAGAATAATTGTATGGTAGTCTGTTTAGTAATTATCAATTACAAGCTAATGACGTTGTTCTGAAAGAATACACGGGCAAAACTAGCGAGCTTCTAGGTTATGTCACAGCTGAGGTGGAGTATAATAGGGAATTTAGAACTATAAATATTTATGTCGTAAAGGGGGGAGTCCCACCTTATTGGGTAGAAATTGGTTAGAGGCATTTAACTTAGGCTTTGAAAAGATTTCGGACATAAATAGGGTAAATTATGTTAAAAACATTAGCATTGAGCAAGTTTTAAAAGAATTTGAATCTCTTTCTGACGGCAAATTAGGCACGCATCTACGAGCAAATTCACTTAGATTTAAAACCTGATGCAAAACCGATTTTTTGTAAGCCAAGATCTATTCCGTTTGCATATAAAGACAAGGTAGAGGCGGAATTAGATAGGTTAATTGCAGAAAACATAATCACGCAAATAGATAGTAACCAATGGGCGGACGCCTGTAGTCGCGGTGCTGAAATCTGACGGATCTATAAGAGTTTGCGGGGATTATAAAACGACGGTGAATAGACACTTAGTAGACGTTAAGTATCCGTTACCGAGAACTGAAGAAATATTTGCAGCACTAAGAGGATGTGAAAATTTTAGTAAAATTGATCTCACAATGGCTTATGCTCAATTCAAGCTGGACGATGAATCAGCTAGGGTTGTAGCGTGGAGCACTCACAAAGGGATTGTCAAAGTAAACAGGTTACCATTTGGAATCTCCCCCGCAAGTGCGATATTTCAGAGGAAATTAGAACAGTTGTTGCAAGGTATTGCGGGAGTTGCAAATTTCTTGGACGACATAATAGTTACGGGAAAAGATTCAAAACCTCATTTAGAAAATTTGGCGGCAGTTTTCAAACGACTGAAAAACGCTGGTTTAAAAATTAATCTGGAGAAATGTGAATTCTTTAAACCCGAGGTTGTCTATTTGGGACACGTCATAAGCAAACAAGGTCTTAGAACTTTGAATGACAAAGTCGGACAAAGTACAAGCTATTTTGAATGCTTCTAATCCAGTAAATACAACTCAGGTAAAATCTTTTGCCGGGATGGTTAATTACTATGCCAAGTTCGTACCAAACTTAGCACAGATAATGACTCCGTTGTATGAACTTTTAAAAAAAGACGTAAAATTTAGTTGGAATAAGAAATGTCAGCAAGGCAAATAATGACACTTTTTGGAAGCACCTGTGTTTGCGAACAATTATTTTCCGCAATGAAAATAATAATTAAAAGCGATCACCGATCGAGATTAAATAATGTACGGTTAGAAATCTGCGTGCGAGTTGCTGTATCGTCTATATCTGCAAATATCTATAAACCAATTGATGATAAAGAAGCAATGTTAAATTCCTCATTAAATAATCTTTTTCCACATATATCTTTCGCCGTTTTTACTTCATTTTACAATAAAGGAAGTATTGGATTCACCCCAAAAATTCGAAATTGAGTTTTCAACAGATCTTCACGTTTTAGTGTCCCCTGATCCCAAAAAACATATTTTTTTTCATTGGTCTGTGTGTCTGTCTGTCTGTGAACAGAATATCTCAAAAACGGAAAGAGGTATGGCGTTGAAACTTCATATATAAGTTTTGTGTACTATGTAGATACGACAGCAATCTTTTGAAAAAAATCGCATAACCGGAAGTAGGTGTTTACTCTTGTGGTTTTTCAGTTTTTTTCGATTTTTTCAAAAACGGCTCTAACGATTTTTTTAAACTTTACATTTTTATTACATTTTGAATGTGTATTGATGTGAGATAGGTGATTTTCCAGTTGAATACTTCTAAAATGGGTTTCCTTTTGTTTTTTTGTCTATTTTTTTATTAACTCTTATTTTAAATAGAACACCCGGTATATTATTACATTTTTGAATTCAGATTAAAGTTCTAGAGAAAATTTGTCTCTTCAACTAATGCTCTATTTTGTACCGTTTTTGCAGAATTTGTAATTTTTGAAAATTTTTGACAAATGCTTATATATTTTAAATCAAATTTTTGGCTAATTATAAAATCACCGTAAAAGGAAGTTGTGTACGTGTATCACACTAGATTTTTTAAATAGTATTTCTATTAATGAGTATTTTATTTCTGTATTTTTTTTATACTAGGTTTATTTTGTTAATAAAGAGATAATTTGAGCTCATCATTCAGTGTTGGTATTATCATGTTTCTTACATTTTTAAATTTGTAGCTGGCCCGTCGTAAAAAAAGGTTGCTCATCCCTGATTTAAATGCTAATAATTATTTTACCAAATTTTAATTTATCTGAATACGTTTTGCGGATAAAATAGTATATGTTATTAGGAGTAAAAGTGACTTTATGTGGCTTAGCTGAATTATTTCCCTCACTAACTTTCGGCTAAATAAACTTCAACTTTGCCACATAAAGTATCACTTTTACTCCTAATCATAATCTACTATTATAACTTCGAAACAGTGATATAATTATGTACAGAAGGGCCAACTTTTCGAACGACGAAAAAACGTGTTTATCGTATTTAATCAAGGTACAGGAGTATACTAACATACTATTAAATCATAAAACACTAGAATCTGATTGTCCCATAAAGCAACAAACAAAACTAAACTGCAAGCATGTCTACAATAAAATTGTTAAAATTACACACTGACGCTATTTTTACTTACGAACAGATCCAGCGTAATCTGTGTTATTGAAACCTTAGATGTTGTTGAGTGGTAACGTGTCAAATAAATTTTCAAGGTAAACGAAAGTAATCAACGGATGATGGCTGTCACCGGGCAACCCAAATATTTTTGAGTATCCAATTATGAGGATAAAGATGTCCAAAGACTTAAACATGATATTCACGTTGTGCAAGTGCAGGTACAACGTTTTAGATATTTTTACATTGAAAACATCACAATGTGAAATTTGTTTGTCCTCATTTAGTCAAGAGTCAGGGACCATAAATTCGATCATAGGGTGTGCACTCGAAGATATAGTTAAATGTACACTATCTGGAATGACCTTGCAGATCTGAATGTGGAGGGCTCCATTCTTTTTCATGCGATTGCAAAAAAGTAGAAACAATTTTTTTCGTGCATTTTTTTATTACAAAAATTTGAGGAATTTTATGCGTACATCGCATTCACAAGCTTAGTTTTGAATATTTCTCAATGCTTTTTAAACCAGGGGAAGGGCTATTCTTTCTGGATTCAGATGATGTCAAATTAATCACGAAATAACTTTTAACAAATGCTACAGAAATTGTTTAAGCAAAGCGTACCGGAAACGCGCGGTACAAACTTCAGCATCGAGGTATATTTTGAACTATTGGAAATAAAGGCATACTTCCAGCGCATGAAATGTGTAGAAAAGAATGAAGAAGTTTTTAGTAAAAGAATTATCACTCTTGCTTTATTGTTCTAAAAAATACGATTTATTTTTCGCTGCGTGTTTTGAGTTTCACGCGTGGTGCGCTTTGCGTTTTATTAGTAGCTTCAGCATACTTATGCGAACGTTTTGTCCGTCCGTCTGTCTGTGTGTCCGTGTGTCTGTCTGGATCGCCTGTAACTTTCGAACGGCTACAGATATCGAAATTTTGAAAGGGGGCAAAGTTGTTGCTAAGGTCCCGAGCACCTTCATGCGCTATTTGGTTTTGGCGAAAGGTCAACCTGTTTTCGCAGTGCTGAAGCTACTCTTTAGACCTGTACTTGAGCAGTTTATTTTCCATATAGGCTTAATTTAATAGGTTTAACATATTTTAAATATTTTAAAATTTTCAATAGAAAAGACATTAACATAATAAGATAAAGTCTTTTTCATGTAAACCGTTATACGTTGCCTTACAAGAAAAGCACTGTGTACACACATATGCGTTTTTAAAGCAAATTAAAAGCTAATGTATAGATCACAATAGCAACCTATTATACATTTCAATCCAGCTTTGTTACAACTACAGTTCCCAGAACATTTTCCAAATTTACACTGACAAAATACATTCTCGTAAGTTACATTGGGATGAATACTTCTTTAATTTCCAACCAAAAGTAATTGGATTGGGTATTTCTGAATTTATCGAAGTCGCACTTTTTCATATAATTAATTGATACACCGCTCTCATAATGTGTGGGCTAAAAGAATCTCCAGTAGCTGGTAAATTTCTAATATCAGATTTACAAGTGTGATACAAATGTGCCCGTAATTTATTGAAATCCCCTGTAAATTATGGGCGACCATACAATATTCTCACAAAATATCGTGCCGAATTTAGAAAAGGAGTCAAATCATTGATATCATTTTGAGGATAGTCAAGTTCTTACCACTGACGTCCTCAACGTCAGTTTGTACTTAACTTGCTTAATTTTAATATTTTTAAATTGTGATGTATTAACTAGTATAATGACCTTTATAACGTAGTTTACTGGTTAATTAAATTTTTTCTCTCCAATGTGGTGTGTTTTGTGAATTTCATTGCTACCTCGTCTTCAACGTTTAAATTAACCTCAACTTAACCTACACCTACAAATGTACATGTGGTTTTTTATTACCAACGATCATTTTGGCCTGAAGATGAAACCAGTCTGGTTTTGAAACATGTCGCCAATTTAAATAAATGTACGTAGAGAAGACTACTGTGTTTTATTACTTCGTGTCGAGTAATGTTTGTAGTTCTTTATCTCCTGCATGCGTTAAACATTTGTTTACAACGTTGGATTTTCCTTTTTAAACAGAAAACTATCTGTGTCACAACCAGTGAGTGGGAGCATAAGTACATAAAAATAAATTACCCACATGCATTTGAACATTAAGCGGCCCCTTAAAAGTATGTCTGGGGTGCCGGCGTCGTAATTTTTTGTAGCAAGAAGAAAATAAGAAACCGGGAGTTTATTAGAAAAAATCACTATAAAGTAACTTATCCGTTCATATAACAGAAACATTTTATTATAAAAAGTTCTTCAGAATGTAAAATGTTAGCCAGCTGCAGAATTTCAGAAATATTGGGTCAGTTTTATGAACCCTGTGTATGAGAGAACTGCAAATTCTAATAAACAAAGATTCCTAAAAGTAACTTTATGTTTCTAGAATTTTGCATGGAGCCATTATTCTAGATTCTAAACAACTTTTCTTAATGATGTTTTGCCATGTTCGAAACAGCAAAGGTACTTTACCTGAACAAAAGGTATCTTTAAACTACTGCCAATGCCTCCTTGATATGACGCCGGCACTCTAGAGGCGGGCATTTTTAAAGGGTTACTCCTAAGGTACTAAGGAACACTTGCGTCAAAATTCAGGACTTCATTATTCTTTTTGAGGTAGATATCTATTATACCTGGGCCAACTCCCAACTCGCAGCGGAAAACATCGGAGCGATGTACAAAAATAAATCGTATTTTTTAGAACAATAAAGCAATAGAGATAATTCTTTCACTAAAAATGTATTCATTATTTTCTATACATTTCCTATGCTGGAAGTACCGTAAAATGGGGTGGATAGAAACTGCAGGGTGAATAGAAACAAAAGTGGTCAAAGTTTTATAAAAATTTCTCGTTTCCCAAATTTTCACGTTTGCCGCAACTTAACTACATAGATTTGCTGTTTGGATGTTTGTCAACCTGTTTTCAAATATTCTTTGGAGATATTCAGTTGGTAACACTGTTTTAGCCAACCATTTTCACACGTGAGCTACAGTTAACAAAATTTGACCTCCAAAAACTTTGTGTGAAAAGTCGTGAAAACATCAGGTAAGAATTACAATTTTTGAGCAGGAACTTGATATATATTCGCAGTATATGTAATAGGGATCATTTTCTTCAAAAGGCACACCGTCAAATTAAAAAAAAATGTTATGAAGAAAATGAACATTTTTAGGTTAAATTGGGGTGGATAGAAACATGGTGTTTCTATTCACCCTGATGTTTCTATTCACCCCATAGTTATTTTTTTCTTCATTACAGACGATGCCGAGGCATTATATACATGATCCACGGAGCAAAATTTACAAAAAAGTCGACAAAGATACATTACAAGCTGCTCTTGATGACATTAATCGTGGTTTAACGTATAGACAGGCTGCGGCAAAATACAAAATCCACTGTTCTGTTCTCTACCGTCACCGTAAGAATACCAATTTAAAAAAAAAACATGGAGGACAACCTCTATTGTCCTCCATCGAGGAAAATCTGATTGTAGAGCAATTAATAACCTGCAGTGATTGGGGTTACCCTTTAGATCACTATGATCTAAGAAAAATGGTCAAAGTTTATCTTGACAACAGGGGAAAAAAATTCCAAAATTTAATTACAACCTTCCAAGCCGTGACTTTGCATACTCGTTTTTAAAACGGCATAAGGATAAGTTAAGGACCAGATTATGCCAGAACATAAAACGTTCTAGGGCAAAAGTTTCCCGAGAATAACTCAATAACTATTTCGATAACCTTACCAACGAGTTACAAGGAGTTCCGCCGACAAACATTTTGAATTTTGACAAGACCAACTTGAGCGACGACCCAGGCCGAAAACGGGTTATTTCCAAACGTGGTTGTCGTTATCCAGAAAGGGTGTGCAACTATAGTAAGAGTGCAACATCTCTTATGTTTGCGGCAACGGCAGATGGCAAGGTATTGCCACCCTATATAGTCTATAAAGCACATAATTTATATCAATCGTGGACCGTGGGGGGTCCAAAAGGAACCCGATATAATCGAAGCAATAGTGGGTGGTTCGACTCCAATTCTTTCGAAGATTAGGTCGAAAAAACCGCTATTCCGGCTTTAAGAAACCTTCCTGGGAAGAAGGTATTGATAGGAGATAATCTTTCATCCCATTTTTCTTCTAAAACTGTTAAAATGTGTAAGGACCACAATATTTGTTTTATTTTTTTACCCGCCAATTCTACCCATGACACAACCTCTGGATGTCGCATTCTTCCGGCCGCTCAAAGCAGGTTGGCGGAAAGTAATGGAGAAGTGGAGGATGGGGTCTGGGGAGAAAGCTGCAAGTATTCCCAAAGACAAAGTTCCCCATTTGCTTAAAGAATTGGTGGGTGAAATAGAGCAAAATCAAAAAAAAGAATGTTCAGTCCGGATTCAGAAAATGCGGAATTTTCCCCTTGAATCGTGAAGAGGTTTTAAGTAGGCTTCCACAGGAACCTGCCGAAGATAATGGAGTCGCACAGGAAATGACTAGCTCCGTTGTAACATTATTAAAAGAAATGCGATATGGAAATGCTAGTACCAGTGGCACTGAGAAAAAGAGACGAAAAAAAATTAAGGTACCTGCAGGGAAAAGTGTTACCGGGGCCGATTTTTCTAATTCAAGTGAGAGTGAAGTAGAGGATGATGTGTCACTCCATGACAGCGATAGCAGTATGGGTCCAATAGATTTTGAGGAATAAAGTGATGAAAATCAAGAAGTAGAAGACGGGGACCAACAAGAAGTAGAAGAAGAGAGTCAGCAAGAAAAAAATTATTTATTGCCCATAAAAAAGTCTACCAGTAATGAAAATCAACTTGGATTATACACGAATGGAAGATTTTTTAATAATGTTTTACCAATTAAAAAAGAGGAAATTGAAAAATCAGTGTGGTTACTAGTTGCCTTTGTGGTAGAAAAATCCGCGAAAACCAAATATTTTATTGGAGAGGTGACACAATTTGATGATAATTACAAGGAGTTTGAAGGAACATTCTTACGAAGTCGCCAGACAGAGTACAATTCAGGATATGTTTACGCATTTCCAGAAGTTCCTGATGTCAGTGTATTTTCTTATGAGCAAGTTGTTGGAAAACTGGCTCCAAAAGAGCAGCTAGAAAAAGACAATGTTAAAGGTCGCAGAAGGGGCTTTTTAACATTTGACATAAATCAAAATGATTTAAATTAAAAAGCACAATATTTTGTTGTTGTGTTTGTCATGTTAAACTTTTTATACAAGAAAAACAATTTTATTTGTGTTTTTTAAATAATAAACTATAGGTATAGCCAATTGTTTTATGCATTTATTACTTCCTAGCCTATATTCCTGCTGATTTAAGTGGTTATTAAAAAAAAATGCAATCGAATGCGATTTAAAAAACACATTTTTATTGTTTCTATTCACCTATATAACGTATAAGCGCAAAATGTGCAGGAAATCAATGGATGTTTCTGTTGGCCCCGCATCAAGGGTGAATAGAAACAAGCAACATAATAATTTATATAGTGAAAACTGATTTGTTTTTTGCAAAATTGTATTTTTGTAACGTAATCTACCATGCAGGACCGCACTTTTCCAATAATTACATTTTTATTAAATACATTCTAAAGGAAGATATAAACTCGTTAAGGTCGTGAGTTGTTGCTATCCACCCCATTTTACGGTATGCCTTTATGTGCAATAGTTTAAAAAGTAGCTCGATGTTAAAGTTTATACCGCGCGTTCCCGGTACGCTTTGCTTAAACAATTTCTGTAGCATTTCTTAAAAATAATTTCTTTATTAATTTGACATCATCTGAATCCAGAAAGAATAAGCTTTCCACTAGTTTAAAAATCATTGAGAAATATTCAAAACTAAGCTTGTGAATGAGATGTGCACATAAAATTCATCAATTTTTTGTAATAAAAAAATGCCGGAAAATATTTTTTTCTGATTTTTTGCAATCGTAAAAAGAATGGAGCCCTCCACATTCAGATCCGCAAGGTCATTCCAGATAGTGTACAATTTTTTTAAAAACTATATCTTCGAGTGCACACCCCCATCATTTTAGAAACGCTTTTTGAGAGGCCAGATTCCCGACTAATTCGTGCAAAAAATTCCTAGTTCTTGTTCACCTGCACCTTGTTAAATATGGATTTTTGGAGGTTAGAGTTTGTTTCTCTTCAAAATTTGAAGCACTACACCTCTAAGATTTATTGCATTCGGCTTCACTTTTCCTTTTAGACACGTGATTTAAATTCTCAATTTTCCTTTACTTCACGACGACCTTTTTTCTCTTTCTGTGAATTACAAGATGACCATGTTCGCTCAGCCTTTGTTCTAATTTTGTAAATTGTTGGCGGTAATTGAATTTTTATGATTTTTGAAGTAACACGTATATACAAACATGTCACTTTTGTTTTTGTTATTAAATTCGTCCATATTAGATATCCCTGTTTATAGTGTTTATAAAACGTTCAGCTAGATCAGTGGTTCCCAAACTTATTTGACCTACCGCTCCCTTTTCAGAAAAAAATTACTCAACGCCCCCTGGAAAGCTATATTCTTAAAGCGAACAAACAAAAAGATATTGTAGTGGTAGCTTCTTGAGACTGATAATTATCTAGAAGAGTATTTCTAGGTAGAAAATTATTTTGAAAGAATAAATTAATTAGCAATTAAAAAGTACAAGGGGGGATTTATACATTAAAAGTACAACATGAACATTTGAGAATTGTTTAATGAATGATACATTAGATACAATTACTGTTAAATTGTGAACAGTTTATTAAAAAAGTGCCAGCATATAAGTTGATTTAGTTGGGATAGTTGTTTGGTAACATCAGAACTTAGACTTTAATTTGCATTAGCTGACAATCGGAATAACTAAAGTGAAAGCCAAACTCAAATGATTATCTGAAAAAGCCAATTATGAAATGTTATAATAAAATATATCATGTAGAAATTTGGTATAAATTATTATTGCTAGCCGATTTTTTTTAATTTCTCACCTGAGTTTTGAGTAAAAGCAAATTTGAATACGTAATAAAAACCCTTTATTATAATGGTATTTACTTTTTGGATGGTGTATTAAAGGGTGTGATAAAGTAAAATTAAAGAAACGGAGAATAAACGAATTTTAATAAACAGACTGAATAAATAATAATAATAATAATAATAATAATAATAACTTTATTAATTTAAAAATAAATATAACAACAAAATAAACTTATGAACTAGGGAAAGTCCAGTTCGAAGGGAAATCCGAAGGAAATCCCACCGCCCGCTCCACTTAACCTAGACAATTATTGGAACAATAATGTTCTGCAATTCGATTATCAGAATCATTATAAGGTATTTTTGTTTTTGTCCAGTCGGGTATAAAGTAGTATTGCGATTATGGATTAAGAATAACAAAAAAGATTTAAAAAGGAAAAGAAACACGGTGTTACGACAAAGTGGCTGTACTTTATTTCTAAAGTAAAATTTTTTATTTAAAAGGCGTTTCCCTCCGTTTGTAATTTGAATAAGAGAAATCTTAATTTAATTTTAAAAGGACTAATACTTAACGTCTTTAAATCGAGGGGTAGCTTGTTGTAACCATTAACGACACAATAAGAAAAAGAGCGTTTAAATAACGCAGTATGATGTATAGGCGGAGTTAATAGACCTTTATATCTGAGGTTCAGATTATGTACATCAGTACGGAAGGTTAGCCTTTCATATAGATATGAAGGATATCTATTTGCAATTAAATTATGATAAAGGCAACACGAATGTAAAACACGCCTATGCAACATACTTAACCAATTTAAAGTTACCAGCTTTTTAGTTACACTTTCACGTTTTTTAATGCCAAAAATAAGACGTACACATGAATTTTGTAGTTTCTGAATCCTTTTAACATCTATGGAAGTAAGACAGGGACCATAGACTGCATCACAGTAGTTCATTATATACAGGACCAGAGAGTTGCAGAGTTGGATCTTAATTTTCTGATTAAACAGGTGTCGGCTATGATATATAGCTTTGATAGAGGCGTACGATTTGCGTATGCAATCGGTTACATGTTGACTAAACCTCAGGGCATGGTCAATTACTAGACCTAAACTCTTGACAGTTTCTTTCAACCGCAATGATACATTGTCAATCCTAATATCTGCAGATTCAATAATAGTGCGCCTGTCAGATTTCCTACCAAACACAATTGCAACCGATTTTTTAGAATTTAACTGTAAGGCATGATCTTTGGATATATTTAGTAGATTCTGTAAGTCAGTATTAATTAGATTAAACGATTGATTAGCAAGAGTTTTAGGAAAAGAATAATATAACTGGGTGTCGTCGGCGTATAAGTGCACTTTGCAGGATTGCAAGCAAATGATAAAATTGAAAGTATAAATAGTGAATAACACAGGACCCAGTATTGTACCTTGAGGAACGCCTTTATTAATATAGGAAAACGAAGATATCGAGCCAAGTAATCTAACAGCCTGAGACCTATTGGAGAGATAATTTTTGAAAAACATCCGAGCACTAGACGTTAATCCAATATAGTGTAATATAGATAGGAGCATTGAGTGATTAATAGTGTCGAATGCCTTTGAAAAATCAAGAAGTATCAGAGCTGTTATCTCACCACGATCAGTAGCATTAATGATATCATCAATAATATTTAATAATGCGATGGTACAACTAAATCCTGGTCTGAATCCAGATTGAATATTAGGCAATATTTTATTTATGTTCAGGTGATTGCGAAGTTGAGTCGAAACAATTTTCTCCAATATTTTCGATAGTGCACATAAAATACTGATAGGTCTGAGATCCTTAAATTCAGTTATAGAATTAGTTTTTGGTAAGGGAATTACAAATGCCTTCTTCCAGCAGTTAGGAAATACCGAATTTGTTAAACAATAGTTGAAAATGTGAGTTAAAAAAGGAAGAAGAAATGGAACACATATTTTTATAATTTGTATAGAGATACCGTCAAAGCCAAGGGCTGTGGATTTTATTGAACAAATCGTTTTAAATACTACATCTTCAGTAACCATAGAGAAAGAAAATTGAGAAGATAGCGAGTTTAAAGTATTGTTGTAATAGAAGTTTATTATATTATCATTAACAGGTAAATCCGGTACACAATTAATAAAATAGTTATTGATATCATTGACATTTGTGAGATTATTAGGTAAAGTACCTTGTTTATTTTTTAAAATATTTAATTTCCCCAATTCCCCAATAAAGTAACAAAAGGCATGAACAAGAATAACAACATTTAATAATGGTAAATAGTCTTTATGGAATAAATAGATCTGTAACTTGTATTTTGTGTGTTTATTTGGAAAATAATGTTACACTATATTACACAACAGATGAAATATGTATGAACGGTTTTTCTAAATCTTCGTATCTTCTCTTCCTTCTGTAAGCTTTCACCGCCCCCTTATTTTTATTCACCGCCCCCCAAATGCACCCGAGGCTACTATCGCCCCCTTGGATCGTTTCAGCGCCCCCCAAGGGGCGGTATCGCCCACTTTGGGAATCACTGAGCTAGATGATAAATAAGTTGACAATTTAGGCAATGTTATATATTTAGCGTAAATCTTTTGTTTCGTTGCTTTATTGAATTAAATTATTATACACATTTTCATCTGTAACTTATTTATTTACAATAATTTAAAAAATTAAAACCTTTTTAAATTAGAATAATACTACTGGGCGATAGGGGATAGCACACCCAAACTGTTCGAAGGTCTAGATGGTTGGACACAAAAAATGGAAATGGAAAAGCTTAACTGAGTTTCTTCTAAACTCCTTGTTGGTCGCAAGGCAAGTGTGCCTATTTAATATGTATTATTATGATACACATAGGTCACTTATTAAATAAAAATTAAATGAAATCAATTTGGAAGATTAATACAATCAAATTTAGAAAATTTTCAATAAGATTGTTGGTTAAGTTGAATTTAGTAATATAAATTAAATTTGAGACATTTTATAATTAATTTTCTTAAGTTATAGCAATTGAGTATTCAATCAGGGTGGTGAAAGTTAATATGAAAGATAAGATAATGTTATCATGTGACAAATATGCTTACTACTAGAATATAGCATGCAGTAGGTAAAACTCAGAACATATAATTTTTAAAGAGTGCATTAATAATTGTAACTAGCATAATTTTAAAATTTGTTTAAGATAGTGATAATAACAAACTCATAAAATGTAGACATATTTTTGGAAAAAATAATTTTGTATTAATAAAAACTGGAACTTTAGCCTTTATTTGTATAAATAATTTGGGTTGAATACAAATAAAAAGGTTTTTAACAAATCTGCGAGGTGAAATTAAGTGAAAATATAATTATGAAATGATACAAGTGTGCAGTCATTGAAAATATAATGGAATATGGTTTAATTAGATGCAAGTAAGAAGAATAAAATATATTTAATTAGAATTGGATGATTTACTACATACAAGGAATAAGTTATACTAGTTACTGGATTTGGTGATTGTACGGAGGACGGATCAATCATTTGAAGGGAGTTACCAGTGTAGCTGATTGATTTGGGTTGGTTACTACAAGGTAGGAGCTGAGGACAATGGGAAATTAGTTTGGATACCATCTGTTAGTAGAAACTTACCAGGAGGCTATTCGATTGACGGTAACGTATAGGAGCCTGGGGTTTGGACGTGTTCGAGTTGGTTGGAGGAGTATCGAGGTTCGGCTGTTAATGAGCTTAGCTGTGAACGTCAGGAGCAGTGGTGTTAAATGTGAATAACAGTGAAATAAGAGGAAATCAGGTTGATTGTTAATTAGTCCTATAGAAGCATATTGAATAAATAACAATTAAACACTTGCAATAAATATAACACAGTACTTACTTTGGTGAATTGAGTCTTTGATTTGTGAGTAGAAAGAATATTTGTCATTTTGATTTGATTATTGTTTGATAGTTATTTAAAGTCAAACTGACATTTAGTAGCAGTCAATAGTTGAAAATTTATATAACATTAGAATATCAAATAACAGATAACTAAATTAACGACCCACACCCTATTAAGAGTCTCAAATTGCATTAAGTAATATTAAAGTAAATAAATATAGGATTTAAATGTAGAGAGGTGCAAGCATTCCAGTATATAAAAAATAGTTTCCAAAAATAATTTAATTGAGGACCCATTCGAAGCCAAAACTAGATGCTAACTTAACTAATCTTAGCTGTGTTTATAACAACTCTTCGCTGAAAGGAAACCCATCATAAATTAAAAGCCGTGCTGACAAGTACGGCAGGTACCTATTGAGGCCCTAACAAAACCTTGGTAGTAGCCTAAAAAGCCTTTATGACTACCATAAAAAAGAAAGTTAAATGTTCTGTCAAACATATGAAATACCATAAATCACTTTTGATACTAAAGGTAAATGCATAGGACGCTTTTATGTAAATGCACCAACTTTCATCTATTTGAAGGGTTATAAACAAGTGAACAAGAAAGTTGGTCTTTTTTTTTTTTTTTTTTTTTCTCCTACCGACTACCGTTGCCCCCCGGAACCGCTCGCGCATTACTTCAGGGGGCGCGGGCGTCACTTAAACCTAAGCCGGCTTAATTAAGTGAAAATCTAGACCGCCCGTGCCGGGAGTTGAACTCTCAACCGCTCCGGCCCGAACGATCGCAATTTTCACTGTGACCTCGGCTGCAACGGCAATCGCCGCTCGCCTACCGAGGTCCCCTATGGCCACTATGCCACTATGTAGCATAATTTCCTAGTAACCTAGTATTTCTTGCGTTCTAGCAAAACGGTAATTTTGTGGTAACTTTCGTACAAAATTATCTGTTTCAGATATCATCTACCTTTTCGCTGTTAGATGGGACATGTTTCAATGTTGTTGTTTTCCATTTCTTCTTCTGTTAGTGCTGATCCGTTAACGGATATTAGCGATCATTCTGGCTATTTGGATCTTATTTACCGCGGCTCTAAAAAGTGCCGTGTTGTGGTATTGTACCATGTTCTTAAATTTTTGAGCCACGATATCCTTCTCCGTCCTGGACCTCTCTTTCCAAATACTTTGCCCTGCAATACCAGCTGAAGCAATCGATATCTCTCTCCATTTAGTCATTTTTATTCAGATGAGTTAGGGGCGTTGGATCTGTGGGGCCTAACCCATATAACTGGGCCAACGAATTACTTAAATTTTCTAACTCAGGTTTGTCTTCTACTGGAAGTTCGGTAATTTCCATATATCATAAGTAAGTACATTTTGTTGTATAGAGCTAGGAAAATTCCCCTCTTCTGAAAAATCCTCCTTAAAATACAAGAAGGTCATTCAAGGGTAACAGCAGAAGAACAACCCCAAATCTCAACAGCCAGACATTGCAAGTATTGCAAGAATCTAAGATTTCCTTAACACTGTGAATAATTTTGCAATAACTTCATTTGTTTGCAACATGTGTGAACGTGCTACCAATACTAGGTACGTCAATAAATTTCAATAGCTAACTTTGGGATTGATATTTTGTGTTGTGCGTTTATAATCACCTAGTTTACTATGGTAATTATTTAAGTTTTATTTTTTATATTACTTTTTGTAAATAAATATCAAAAGATACGAATGTAGTGTGATCGCTCTATGCGTCTATATTAAAGTATAAATATAAAAACTGGAAGATATCCAAGAAGAATAAAAATAACATTCTTCGGGGAATCATAAATGCCAAAAGGGTCGTCCAGAATTTCAAAATATTCATATTCATTTAGTTAGTAAAAACTTATTGACTGTTTTTTTAAAATTAAGTTTTAAAAAAATCATTAGTTTTCTAAATATGTATTGTGTACTATAACTGAAAGAAATGTTAATTTCCGTAAGGACTAACTCCCGGAGAAAAGCAATATTTTAACTTTAACATAGGATTATTAAGAGATAAAGTCGAAAAAACCTATTTAAATTTGTACCCTGTACTGGAAAAAACGACGAAAAATGGTAGGCACGAGATATTAATAAATATTATACACCAAGTGAATTAAATATATATTTATTCACGAAAAGATGTTGAGCTCACGAGCACGTAGTACGAGTGAGATCTTATCTTTGAGTTAATAAATGTGTAATTCACGTGGCGTATATATGTCTTTATTCAATGTTGACGAAATTTTGAATAAAAAATGAAAAAATATTTAAATTAAGATATAAATTTGCCCATTCATCGTCGATTTGATCTACATTTTAATAATTATATATTACACACTACAAAGAGAAAGAATAAGTAATTGAAGGTAAATATTTGTAGAAATAATAAAAAAATGCTGTTCTTCATGGAAACTTTTTTAATTCTCTAGTGAATTAAACTTTTTGAATTCTCTAGTGAATTAAAACAATTTTATTTCACTTGTGAATCATAGACTGTTTATGAAGGTTGTTATGGAGTTAATAATGTCACTTTAAACTGTCAAAATTGAATAATAGCTATTTGTACAATAAGTTGGGAAAAACATGCTTTTCCCAACGTATTGTACACAAGATTTTATTAAATCCGGTAAAAAGTTACTCAATATTAAATTATCCTATAACATAAAATCGTTGCTCTCTTTCTTTCTGCCTTTCTTTCTATATTTGTTCGCTATCTTCTCCAAAGATAGTGGACCGATTGAGTTGTACGATGGCTTAAAAGTTTGCTAATTTTTAGACTTAGATCGCAGGCCGGTTTTTATTTACAAAAAATTTAATTAAATCCTCTAAGCAGCGCAGCAGAGCGCCTGTCGCCGTGGGCTACGGTGTGACAGCTGCTGTATATATATAAGCCGAAACATGTAGCGTATGTAAAATATATGTTAATTTTTATGAGGAAGACAGTGTTTACTTTACACTAATTTTGTAGTTAACATATATATAAAAAAAACTTTTTACGTCAATAATTTGTGTTTGTCTAAAAACCTATTTAGCCCCGATCATATATACCGAGTGATTTTTACATATTTAGAAAATGGAGTTTTTCAAAATTGTCAAAATCCGAAAAGTGCCATTCTTCGCAGTTTAAATTATATTTTAATGAGATTTTTTAGAGTGTGTTACTTTTAGCTAACTGACCAATCTCAAGGCATATTTTTTTAAAATTTAGCGAAAATTTTATTTTTCGATTTTTTAAAAATTTTCAAAATTTCACATACCAACACTTAATATTAAAGTTCAATTTTTTTTATGTGAACACTTTAACGATTTATAATTGGGAAAAATAATATAAAATGATAATTAGTTCTTCACATTTTTTATTATTTACCGAAAAGTAGTATGTTCGCATAATTTTTAAGTTTTTTATGCAAGGCGCTTTTTAGGAGAAATATTTTTCAATTCTAATTAATATCAATTTAAATGGCTTCTAGAAAATCTAATCTAGCCTTGTAAATGTTCTTTTACAGTTGTCTAAATGAGGAGATTTTCTTTATCCAAGTTATATGCTCTAAAAAATGGTCAAGTACGAATATTTTTGAAAGCCGTGTATATTGAAAGAATGTCATAATATGTACATGAATATGTACATCATTAATTATATAAATTATTTAAAAAAAAATGTTTCTTCGGTGGATTTCTACGAAACTATAAAATAGTAAAAAATATTCACTTTATGGTATTAATGTTGGCCGCTAAAAACATTGGAATTTCTATTGCTTGTGTATACTGAAGCGCCATCTATGAGGCAGTGGCTGAATACCCTGAAAAATAGTAGAGACAAACAGAAATCTTTTTTCAGTCTAGGTAGCAGCAAATACTTGAAATTCGTGTAGCCTCTATAATATATGTACTTGGGTACCTACCAATAACTTTCTAAGAATGACAGCAGATCAAACACATTTGAATTAATCAATACATTTTGAAGCGTTTGTTTTTGGCATTCCATAATATTCAAATATGGTTATATAAAAACCTAACATCAGCCCCCTGCAAAATTATTTAAGCCTCCACCCCCCCCCCCCCCCTTCCACCACCATCAACAAACGAGCGAATTACGTACTTCTTTGCTGTTATTTCAAAGTATAAAATACCTACCTTCCTTTGTTGTCCAATAATTCATAGATTTTTTAGAATAATCTAATTTAATTAGTATTGCCACGAGACAAGATTTTACATTTTACCCATCTCGAATATTCTAGAAGTTGATCTCGATCCCCAACTCGAAAATTCTCGAACGTCGATTCTCCATTTCGAACGCGTGAATCTCGATTCTCGAATATCATACAGGGTGTCTCAGAACTGCCTCCCCATAGAAAACAAGCATGTGCCGACAGCAAAAGAGGCTGCAAGAAAGCAAAAATTAATTTTCTACTAGTCCAAATAACAATTTCACCAATTCCAGAAGCTGATACACTGAATGATACACTTGAATTAGATAGTGTAGCAAAATAAACGAACAAGTGTCAAACTGACATAGGTAATTTTTGATTTGAAACAAATATAGTACAGTAAAATTGTCGCGGCGATTCCTTTTGCCCAGTGGTTTAGGCATATTAGACAAGTGTAAAACCAAAAAGCCGTGCCCCCACTCCCTGCCAAACAACCGCCATCTTGAAAACAATTCAATTTGTTTTTTCTCGCGATCCACTGGTTGCACAGAAAAAGTTATTGAACAAAAAATGTTGGAAATAAAATTCTACTAAAATTGCGAACGGTAGAGGGCGACAAAGTTACCAAAAATCGGTTTCCGCCATTCTAGCTCCAGGGTAGTTTTTTCCGAAAATTGCGAATGTGAAAGTTGTAGTGCTTAAAAAAATGTGCACGAATCTCTTTTAATAATGTGATTGATTTAAATAGTCTCCGAGTGACAGCCCTTCAAAGTCCGCGCGGCGTGGGAAATTGATATTCCGGGGCAACAAAGTAACCATTTCTCTTTTGCAAGGTAAAATCGTCACGTCACTCAAGTAACTTCAATGTGAATAGGTTTTCAGAACCTACAGAAATTCTACACATTTTTGGTCATTGCCACGATACTGAGAAATTGGTTAAAAAAATTAAAATTATGGGAAAGGAATATACGAGCCCAGAATCATATCATTTGGCCCAAATCAGTAAAGTTCTTAAATTTTCTGGTGTAATATTTGGAGTTCGCCTCAAATTTGGCTTTTTTGCTATGGATTCTGTTGTTTTATAGTTTCGCAATATTTCATACATTATTTATACGATAATTGCAATTGTTTGTAAATTTTGCCGCAGGAATTACCAGAATTAAACAAATTGACAATAGCTTTACCACGTACCATTTTTGCAAAGAGAATACAGTCACCAGACTGCCAATAGGTTATTAAACAACAAACAGCTTGTTTCACTTCAACCAAAACATGCTAAGGCGAACGAAATGATATTTTGATCATATGGGCCAAATGAAATGAATCGGTAATTTATTTTTAAGTTAGTGTTTCCCGACTATATGTTGTAATCTGTTATTTCTGAAGGTGTTATAATTTTGCTGAAATTGCTACAATTATGATGTAAGAATATTGAGCAAAAGATTTTCTTTTCTGGGTACTACAAAATAAAGATACCTGAAAAATCTTAACTGGAGTGGAAAAGACGTTCCCAAAGATTGGATCCTGTGAAAACTCTCAAATATTCCGCATCTGCAAGCCTCTTGAACCTCGTATCCTGTGGGTGTACGAAAAATTGTGGTCCAGCTTGTGGTTGCAAAAAAACTGGCCTCAATTGTTCCACAATGTGCAAAAATTGCGGCGGACAAACCTGCTACAACTCAACCAATACTGAATCAGACAGCGAGGATGAAAATTATGACACGACAAGGAATTACCTTCACAAGTTGTGGACTCTTTTCTCAATAAATGTTCAAGCAACACTCCTACCATTGTCGATAATGACTCGGTTGTGTCCGATACTCCGAACCAAGACGATGGAACAGCTCCAAAAAAAAAAAAAAAAACAAAATTAAAACATGTCGGAGTAAACTACAATATATCTTAGGGTTTATGCAAAACTAAATTACTTTCGATATACGATATATATTTTTTTACCTATACCAATTTATCGGTATCGCAGCAATGACCAAAAATGTGTAGAATTTCTGTAAGTTCTGAAGACCTATTCACATTGAAAGTACTTGAGTCTCGTGATGATTTTACCTCGCAAAAGAGAAATGGTTACTTTGTTGCGCCGGAATATAAATTTCACAGAACGACGGAAACCGATTTTTGGTAACTTTCTCGCCCTCTACCGTTCGCAATACCAACTTCTCGGTATCGCGGCACGGACCAAAAATGTGTAGAATTTGATTTCCAATATTTTTTGTTCAATAACTTTTTCTGTGCAACCAATGGATCGCGAGAAAAAACAAATTTAATTGTTTTCAAGATGGCGACTGTTTGGCAGGGGTGAGGCACGTCTTTTTGGTTTTACACTTGTCTAATAACCCTAAACCACTGGGCAAGAGGAATCGCTGCGGCCAATTTTTTTAAGGTGACGAAGTGTTTTCCGACAATTTTACTGTACTAATAGGGTAGACTAGATCTGGATAGGAGCTTTTAATAAAACGAATAATCACAAAACCCTGGCAACGCAAAATTGCGGTCATCCTATCTTGATGGCGCTAAGCCCTGATTGGTCAACTTTAACACCTCTTTTCTGGATTATCGGTTGAGATAGGATTTCTTTTCTTCAAAATGCCGATTGATACAATCACCCGGATACCCCCATTTCTCTCTGGGGAAGCAATTCTGGGACTCCCTGTATATGTGTATACCAAATTGAGACAGTTACAACAGCAAAACGCAAAGCAATCACTTGTTCCATGTATATGGGAGTATATACAGTGTGGAAATCAAGTAGCACATAAATTCGGTAACTTCCTTAATCTCTGTTGTATGGAAAAAATTACAACACGTATTTTAAAGTCATTTTGAGATTTTTCTATAATTTGTTTCAAATGTTATGATTTCTTAAAAACAATTTAAAGGACAACCTATTTTTTTGATTTATTTCCGTAATAAGCTTTAATCTATTTTCAACGGTATAAAATTTTAAAATTACCTTGAAGTTCAAGCAGTAAGGATAGTTACCTGAACTTAAACCAAAAATCGACTATTTTACATTCACTTTATTTCCTTTTACAATAAAGGAAGTATTGGATTCGCCCCAAATGAGGAACTATTTCATAGCCATACTAGATGGAAATAATTTTTGATAGTACTGTTGTCGCCAAAAAATCAAGTACACCTATTTTTCGTAATGTAAACTCAACTTTTAGAATAATACCTTAGTAACCTATACATTTAAATTAACTATCATCACATTGTCACATTTTTTACTATAATCGATCATCGAAAATCAGTTATTTGAAAACATGCCCCGTCATTTGAATGATTGCGAAAAAGGAAGAATTGCCAATAGGCTAATGACAATGAGAAGAATGCAAATAAGAGCAATCGCCACTCAATTTAATGTAGGTAAGTAAAAATACAACTTATCTCCTGAATATATCAGAAATTTACTAACTTCCATGACAAACAAATTGAAAGCTGCAATTGCAGACAATAGCGACATTACAAAATATTAATTTAATTTTGTTGTTATACATTCCTTGTTTGTAAATTTAATGCTTTATATTCTAACCATATCGTTTCTGATTTCTAATTTGCGGAAAATAGTACAAAATTACAGGTAACTGTAATTTAAAAACATGAAAACCGTTTAAGTAATACCTTTGTATATAATATACAAGGGTAATACCAATACTAAGACGAATATATGGACCAGTAAAGGAAGGAAAAGAATGGAGATCTAGAATGAATCATGAATTAAGGAACCTATACGAAGACCAAGACATCGTATCGACAATAAAAACACAAAGAATAAAATGGCTAGGCCACCTAATAAGAATGAAAAACGACAGAGGTCCAAAAATAGCATATGAAAGAAATCCGGAGGGTAGGAGAAGGAGAGGACGACCAAGGAAAAGATGGAGCGAAGATGTAGAAAACGATTTGAAGCAGCTGGGAGTAAGAACTTGGAAAAGAAAAGCCCTAGATAGAGACGAATGGAAGAAGATCATCGAGCAGGCCAAGATCCTACAAGGACCGTAGAGCCAAAGAAGATGAAGAAGAATACCAAAATATAAAAATATTGTTACAAGATTTATTTAGGTGTACCCGATTTTATTGGCGACAACTGTACTTTATGATATCTACAGTACGTTCAAAAATAAAATTGATCGCGACAGCCTATAAAAAATATGACCACTGTCTACATTGCACTTTAAACAACTACATTTGAAGTACAATTAATTGTGTTATTAGTTCGTGTGACTTTGACACAGTGAAATAAGCTACATAAATATGCAAAAATATGCAATTTAAACCAAATATATATATTAAATTGATAGGTAACATTAAAATAATATGTGGATAAGTTAAACAAGACTTCCACGATGAGTTTTTCCGCCAATCGGACTAGAACTGACACATTATTGACAAAATTTTGTTGAGCAAAGTCAAACATTCCATTACATCAGCCGTTGCTAGGTAATCCGACATAATAATTTTCACTGCTTGCTTGCTTGACGCCACTTTGAGGGCGAACTCGTGGGCCGAATTTGCTGATTTTGGTGTCAATCGACTCAGGGCAACGCAAGTAAGCCAGTAGTAGGGTTTTCAAATTTTTATAAGTGATTTTTTTATGTGGAATAGCTAACCTCAAAATTAACTCGACACACAAAATGGATCACTCTTGTACAAATTGCATTAAATGAATAATTTCGCGCCCAATTTGGTTGCAGAACGCTAGTTTACAATAAAACTGTACAGGAATAATTCAAACATTCCCATTACATCAGCCGTTGCTAGGTAATTTACAATAAACTGAGAAGCCGCGTGGCGCAGTTGGGTAAGCGCCAGCCTTGCATTAAACAAGTCCTCGGTTCGAATCCCGCGAGGGTCGGAATTTTTCCGTAACCTTGGTGATTGGAATCGGGCTCGGTGAGACCATTCACAGTTGGGCACCAAATTAACTGTGCTCTACTCAGAACCACAGACCTAAAAGATAGAGTAACAAGGTCAACACATCACCAAGACACACACCTCACAGAATGGTTGCTGCACAAGCACCAAAGGCTCGCTCCAACTCTATATCCCGAATCCGGGGCAAGTTGAGCATTGTACCGCCAGATGCCATCGCATAAAGCACCAGCCTCTACACCGCAAAGTAAATTAGGTTACAGATTATACATACATATACTGTACAGGAATAATATTACCGGCCTAGGTAGGGAATATTTGAGTAGTATTTCCTAATTTTTTTAATTACTCGTATCTATCAGCGGAAAAATAGTATGTGAATCTTGGACAAAAAGCAACATTCCCAGACTCCTGTGTTGTTGGGCTCGGCATTCGCCTCGCCCAACAATATATTTACAGTCGTCTGACAATGTTACGCTTTTCGTCCTAGATACACAATGTACTATTAAACTTCAGAAAGTTTGGACAGTTTTATATCAACAAAAAGCGTGCTACAAATCAGGCCAGTTTTATTATTTTCAATGACTCCCTCGATCAAGTTTATTTCGAATCTCTTTGTATATGTATCAGATAAAGCAATTTTGATTCATTTTGGCATATCTATACGATTTTGTAAGCTGTCTTAGATGACCTTGAAAAACAGTTGGTATAATAAGATTCAGAAGGGATGGTTTATGTAAAGGTGGGTAATTTTTTGTATAATAATTTTTTTAGTCAATATTTTAATCAATTCCGGTTAGATATTAAAAAGGTTAGATTTTTCTATTATCATCTACTACCACGTATTAGTACTCATCGCAATAAGACGAAAAGGGGGAAGGATTGCGCTCCTGAAATAGAGAATTTCAATCTTTTGGTTCGTTTTTCTCGAAAACTAGTGCTCTCGGCGATTCCTAACAAAAGCACATTTTTTGTGTAGAAAAAAATATACTTTTTGAATATCTAACCAGAATTGACTAAACTTTTAACTGTAAAGAGTTATAATAAGAAACATCTCCGAATCCTTGCATAAAATACTCCTAAACGTTATGCCAACTATTTTCAAGGACATTTATAATAGTATGCAAAATCGCACAGGTATGCCAAATATCACCTAATTTGCTTTATCTGATACATATATGGATATCATTTTAATTCATATTTGTATTCTAATCATGGTTACTAGACCTTAAATGTTATAAGTAAAATTCGTTAATCTATGTATTAAAAGTTTACTTCTATGGCATCATTAGAAAGGCAATTTAATAATATACCAAGAACTACAGGCTGCCCATTTTATCGTGTAATACTTATGACTTTCACATTTACTCTTAATTTTAGAAATTGTTTTCTAAATTTGGAAAATGAGTAGTTTCACTGCATGCCTAGGACCTTACCCAGAACAAATAAAATTAAGAGTTATCTGTGAAAATCCTGAGCATATTAAATGTGTTGCCTATCAAGTTGTTACATGATAAAATGGGCAAGCTGTATAAAAATATACCGGTTTACATTTAAAATAAAAACCCTTGAACTTAACCGTTTAAAACAGTTGAACGATATTAAGAAACCTATAATGTGAAAGTATATATACCTTATTGGGTCTAACATTAAGAATTGTTTTGAATCGGACGGTATATATTGCTGTTATATTTGTTTGTGAAGATTTTATAAGTTGATGCAATATAAACTGTAGTTTAAACTAGACAAATTGGAGCGCCATCTATGAAGCAGTAGCTGAAGTGCTTAAAAATCAGCGTATAAATAGCAAGCTGTAGAGTTCTTTTCATTTAACGATTCCTGACGGCAATCAACGGCAAAAGTTCTGTTGTATCATTGTTATACAAGAATGCTGCGTTGGTTGCTCACTTACTTATCAACATTTAAAAAATTTACTTTGACCTAACAATATCCAAGCGGATGCGTGAACTGATCTGCGCAACTTCCAGCATGAAAAATAGACAGTAAACGTCATAGAGGTTTGACAGTCGTGTAGGTGTGCGAAGTGTGGTAGGTGTGAGTGTTTTAGTCAACATAAATGCAGTGACATAAAAACAAGAACAGGTAATTATGTACCCAGCTTGTGTGTAACCTAAGATGTCGAGAGAATAGGCAGCAGCAACAGATTTCCAAAGTGCCATTTTGACCTTGCCCTGTGTTAACGTTACCTAGTTACTCTTCGAGTCTTCTCATGCAGGAAGTCTGCTGTTAATCAGAGGTGAATTGTCTGGTTAGGGTATTCACTTTAGACGTCCTAAATTGCCGTCAATATCGGTGTGAATAAGTAAATTATTCGGACAGGTCACAGTGTTTTCGAACATTTCAGCGCCCACAGAATTTTAGATCCCGTTATTGTTTACCTGCATATTGATTTCAAATTAAGAACCCCACAATAATTCTTAAATTTTAAGAAAATTATAGGCTAATGGTATTAGTTATGATTAGGCAGTACTCACCTTGCGTGTTTCAAAAATGTAATTACCTTCTCAATAATGTTCGAAGCAAGTAGGTAAATGTTCAGCACCGTTTGAATGCTAGTTCTTTTCAGTGTGCTTCTTTGCTTATTTTAATTGCAGCGATGTGAAACATATATTATAAGCGGAGATATATAAAAAAACAAATTCGGGAAATTCATGTCCAAAGGAACATTTCAACATAAAAAGTTCTTTGCGCACCAGTTCTCTTCCTTCACCATCCAGAGATCTGTGAAAGTATGATCATGAAACTTGATAAATGGAAGGTTGTGGTTGGTGATGCGATATTGAACAAAACAATTAAAAACGTTAGTCTTGTTGATTTTTCACCGATAGGTTCAGAGGTTATAAATGTAATTTACATAAATATTGTAATCAAAATTACGATAATATAACATATATTCTAATTATATGAACTATTGCGTATATTTTCCGATGTGAAACCTTTTAATTTGTATAATATCCTTAATTATTTATACAACGTGTACTGTAGTGTAATAACCAGTGCAGCACGATTGCTTAGTATGAACCCATTGCTCATAACTGCTATATTTTTGTAATAATAAACAAGAGAAAATCGTAAAGACATTTGTATTAAATAGCATTAGACATTTCTATTATTTTCTAATAGAAAATGAAAAAACATGTATATTCAGAACTGGTTCGTCTTCGCTGGAAAATATTCCGTAGTGGTGCTACGATGCATTATTAATATTGATATAAGGATAGGTGCTTGATAAGAAACATGACTCGCAACATGAAGCATAAGATTTTAAATTAAACAACGTGTATGAGCTATAGTATTACATATAAATTTTAGTATAATAACATTAGTTTGGTAGCGATTTGTGCCACTAGTTTTATATGTTAGAAATAATACCGTAATTATTAATAAGGGAATCAATGTAGTAGCCTGACCTACTACAACGTTTACAGCATTTCAGGCATAGTTTTGGTAAAGACGGTAACGTTTATTTCATTATTTTTATTTGGGATGTTTCTACAAAGTATTATTAAAAAGAACCTCTGTGCTGTATGTACATTTAATATTAAATCTTAAATCTATTGTTTAGTGTTCGAGAACAGTAACGTCTTAAATTACGTAACAATATTTGTATAAAAGTTGGTTCTAGTTTGTGGATAAGGAATATAGTAAGTCCCATTACTACAAAAAATAATTACTTAAAAAAAGGTATTCTCAAAGTAACCGTCCAGAGATATTTGGATTGCCTGAGCATCCTTATGGTAATCTTATGGCAGGTACCGTAGAATTTGCAGGTATAAAAATTCGCTTTGAACAAGAATGAAAAGCAGTTGTCAACAATTACTGTCATTATTAACGACAATTGTAATGTGTCGTAAGCCTGAAATTGTTTCGGATTTTAAAAGTATATAGGCTTTGCACAAATTAATTTTTCGCGTTTTGCTGCCAATAGCATATAAAGGGTGTTTCGGAATTTCACGGCACTATTTTAGGGATGTGTTCTCCAGCACGAAATAAACAAAAAGGTTCATACAAGCAGGATATTGAAGTTAAACAAAAATTTATTTTTTTTCAAAAATCTGGAAAACGCCTAGAGGTATTCTAAGTATTTCACAAAGAGGCATTGTTTGGCCAAAATAAATTTAATTTATTTCCATCGGGGCCACCTCAGTTACTTTATTTTAGAAAAATCTGGTACGCCACTGTTTTTAGCCAATATGACAAGTTCTTAACTTCATCCACTGAAATTATACGAAAGATGTATCTTTTATTTTTTTGACAGAATAAACCTTTTTCGGGAAAAACGGAAAAATATGTAACAGCAATTTCGTTGATTGTATGTTAGTGGGACCTAAACGGCTTCGTTTTAAAATACAGTTTAAAGGAATTTTTTAAAAATATTATTTAATAACGAACAATCTTACAACAGCTACAAAACTTGGCGTACCAGATTTTTCTATAATAAGTTAACTGGGGTGGCCCCGATGCACGCCACTGGTGGAAATAAATTAAATTTATTTTGACCGAACAATGCCACTTTATGAAATACTAACCTACACCTACACATTCATTAGAATACCTCTAGCCGTTTTCCAAATTTTGTATCTTGAAAACGAAGCCGTTTAGATCCCATGTTTGTATGAACTTTTTTGTTTATTTCGTGCTGGAGTTAAGAAACACCCTGTATAATGGGTGGTAAAATTTATTTAAAACTGTTTTAATCTTCAGTTGAGGCATCATCGAACCGATTAAAAATTGTTTTAAATTAAATTTTATGTACGACCGGGCGGAATTAGTCACTATACAATCCAAGAACCATAAAGCATTTTACTGTCCGTTCAGGGCCTTGTTTGTTATTTGACAAGCAATGACATCGTAGGTTGCCAAAATTGATAAAAATAATATTATTACATACCGGGTGGCCATAAATATCTGATATCACATTACCTTTGGAATCAACACCGCTTTATTAAAGTGATGAATCCAACTAAACTAAATGTCATTAATGTCATCACAACTAAAATTCCTATCTGTCAAAAATTATTACATATTGCAATAAGTATTGAAGTTAGAACAGGAGATTTTTATAATCGAGTCGTATTTAAGAAGTGGTGTCAATAACCTTGCATTTTATTACATTGCATACCAATACTTATTATAATTGAAATATAATGGTAACCAACATTTATAAGTAGCTAATTCCATGGCTACCGGGATCTCAGATATTTATAGCCACCCGGTATTTTTAGTAAACATGAGGTAGTGAAAAATAAGCGT
>CALNHX010009881.1:0-45336 GCA_940337035.1 Agriotes lineatus
ATATCTTCCCCGCGAAATACGCGAACACGGCCCGCGGAGGGTTCCCGCCGCGGCGAAATTCCGGGCGCAGTTTTTCGACCTTCAAAACGCAATATCTCGCGAACCGCAATACCGATTTCGACCAATCAAAGTTCATGTTGTTTGTATTTACGAGTCCTTTATTTCCTCTCCTATAAACTGTTCCGATCGGGATGAAACTCAGCGAGTTATTCGCGAAAAACCCGTTTCCCCATATCTTTGAACGGTAATTTTCCCCCCCTTCGCACGTCCGGTAGTCTTCCCATAGTGATCATCTGAAAGAGGAAGCCCGACTCTATGAAATCACAAACAAAAAATTTCGAAAAGAGATAGTTCGTTTCCAAACCCAGATCTACTCCACTATAGTACCTACTTAAATCATGCACAATGTTACAATGCCTTAACAAAACAGTCTCATGTACAGTTTGCAGATGAACTGTCATTACTTGAAAGCTGATTGACATTAGAATATTATTTACTGATTGTATGAAACCAACTTAGACATGACTTACACTTTCCATGATGTACTGGATTTTAAATAGCTTTCCAATTTTTTGTTGGAATACTATACCTTTCAGAAGAAGCTGTAAGTCATAAGGGGTGCCACTTTGCAGTAAGGTATATCTGGCTTAATATTCTTATCTTCACTCAAGGATTCGCCCATATCATTTATGCTGCTTTATTTGAATATACC
Source organism: Agriotes lineatus (assembly GCA_940337035.1). Lineage (NCBI taxonomy): Eukaryota > Metazoa > Arthropoda > Insecta > Coleoptera > Elateridae > Agriotes > Agriotes lineatus. The sequence continues at coordinate 713 of CALNHX010009881.1, forward strand.
CTGTAATCCCTGTATTAGGAGCTACAACTTCACAGCCGTGTAGCACGGAAATGTGACTTTAGCGGACATTCATTCTTATAATCACATTACTTATATCAACGCCCTCTAAAACCATACAAAAGTTGTTCACATATTTTTGTAACGCCTTGCACAGGCTGTTTTCTAAGTACGAATAGAAAATTGACTAACATCCTCCTTGGGTTAATCTAAGAGACAAAATCCCCATCAGCATGGGTCCGCAAGTTCTTCGTTTTCGAAATACAGATTGTTGAATTTGAGAGAAAACATAGTAAGCTTTGTTATTTTTTGAAAACGTGTAGTAATATTAATTGATAAATAAAATTGTGTACATGCGGTGTCAAAAACAAGCTTTTTGTTGGTAAATCATCTTTCCATTTACCAGTGGCGTGCGTATGAATCTCCTTTGTGCTATTGATGGAGAAAAAAGAGACGACACATGGACGCCACTGATTTTTTCATTTTTGAATTCCTTGATGAAAACTCTACAAAAAATGCTTCTTGAGTTTTTTTGATATAATTAATGCGCTGTTTATTTGTAAAAATTAGAGAAATGAAACTATAGGTGCTACCGCATTTTTTTTGTTTATTGAAAACAAGAGAAAGAAACAAATGTTGCAAATGAGCACCTTCTGACATGATGCACTTCTCAACGTTTCATTGAATTGCGTATACGCTTGAAAACACCCGATATAATAAACGAAAAAAGTTGGCAGCACGTGGTTTCGTTTATCTAATTTTTACAAAAAACCGACGCTTTTTAACAAAAAACCCAAGAGGCATTTTTTGTATAGTTTTAATCAAGGGATTCAAAAACCTTATCAAAACAGAAAAAAACAGTGACACTGGCGTCTCCTTTTTCGTATTCAATCGTGCAAAGGGGCTCGTGTGCACGCGACGGGTGAATAAATGGTTTGCCAACATAAAAAATTGACCTTGGTGTCTCATATACAGGGTGAGCTTTTTTAATGTTTAGCATGGGGATCTCGGAAAGTATTGGAGATAGCGAAACGGTTAAATGGGGAAAGAATTGCAGTTTTACGAGCTCAATTTAATGAGCTTTTTGTTTTTTGGATAAAATGCAAGGCTAACTATGATACAAACTTGTGTTTTTTCTAATGGAAAGCATAGTCGACCATTACTTTATATATATATATATATATATATATATAAAAGGGCCATTTTTCAACGATTCTAACGATATACCACTTGATACTTTCATTTTGTGCGCACCGGTGTCTGATATTTTTTGTATGGGTGATTGTAATGTAAATTTCGTTATTCGAAACTATAAACAATTTAACGTTGCTGACTTTAATAACGATTTGAAGTTACTCTCCTTGCATCGATTATACAATATAGATGACATTAATGGTAAAGTTCAATTTATAAATTTTCAGTTGTTAAGTTTATTCAATAAACATGCACCGTGGCGTACCATTGAACTTACTGAAAAACCTGCACCATAGATTACGGATAATATTAAATTACTAATGAAATTGCGCGACAGGGCGAAAAATAAATTTAAAAGGTGTCAAACCAGGGGTGCTTGGAAATATTACAAGTTGCTGAAGAATTATACTAATTTTGTGCTAAAAAATAAAAAAAGAGCTTATTTTCAGTTTAAATGTGCAAATACTAACAGCACAGTAATGTGGAAAGAATTAAAATGATTGCAGATTGGACATGAAAAAACAAAATAATGAGTGCACTCATAAATCAAGATTTAATAATTATTGTGTTATTAAGCATATAATTATCTACAACTTTTTCCTTCACACATTTTTTCTAAAGTCAATAATAACAGAGCTATAGGCACCGAACGAAATTAGAAAAAAATCATTTTTGAGAAATAACCAGTTAGCCTTGCATTTTTTCCAAAAAACAAAAAGCTCATTAAATTGAGCTCGTAAAACTGTAATTCTTTCCCCATTTAACCGTCTCTCTATCTCCAATACTTTCCCAGATCCCCATGCTAAACATTCAAAAAAACTCCCTTGTATACATACCAAATTTGCAATTAATATTCCAACGCGTTTTCAAAAATTAAAAACTGTAGGATGTTTTTATTTCAATTCAGCACTCTGTGTTTTGAAAACGAAGAACTTGCGGACCCCACTTTTTTCTCTTAGAATAAGCCAATCAATATTCTACACGTACTTAGGAAACACCCTGTATATTCGCCGACTGCTTTTACATAATTTAAAATACATTAAAAAAGTATTAATTATAAAACTAGCAGTCCAGTGAGACAAATGTCTCATTTAATAAAGCAAAAAAGACCGTTTTGCAAATAGAACGCGTATTAAATAAAAACTGTACCCATACCTGGAACGTGTCAAAGTGGTTGCCTAACCGATCGACGTTTTAAGGCGCAGAGGGTCGCAGCTCCATTTGGCTGCTGAAACATTTTTATTTAATACGCGTTCTATTTGAAAAACGGCCTTTTTGTGATTTATCGAAAACCGGAAGTGTCACGAGACTGAAATTCGGTTCCTGACCTAACATGACCATTCCAAACATATAAATTTAATAACTTTTTTCTCTATCTCTTACGGTTTGGCTGCTGAAACAGCGTCCCGGACAGACAAAACTGCGTCCCCGACAGACACGTCTATTAGATAAAGGATAATCGATAATGTTGTCAATACTTGTTTTGATTGACTGTTCCGTGTAGTATATATCTAGTATCTATTTTCATTTTGTGGTGTTTAAACACTGTTAATAAGTGAAAAAATACTGTGGAAAATTAACTGTCATAAGAAGTGTATTTAAAAAGCGCCGCAGGTAAGAATTTTGTACAAAATTTACCTACTGCTTTCTGTTGTGTCGTGTCTTGGGGTGGGAAAAGGTAATTTTTCTATTTTCATTTCGACTTCACTGGGTGTGCAAATTTGGATACTGGGTGGAAAATGGCAATATACAAATATTATTTTAAAAATGGCTAACTGCTAGAAATCTGATCTTGAAGAAAAAATAGCATCCTTTTCTGTTGTTCAAAGTCGACTAATTAGAGAAAAACAGAAATTAAAAATAAAAGCTGATGGTTAATGTGACGACAGTTTACTAGACGTCTTTCAATCAAGTAGAATATTGGAAATACATTTTGCTGAATAACTGTATCTTGCATCATAATGTACTTTAGTTTCTTACACAAAACCTATTGGTCCTACAAACTGGTTATGCAAATCAGGTTTTCTAGTACATATTTATTATAATCAAATTCTTATCCTTTAAAAAGTTCCAATAAAAACGTTTGTAGGGTTTGATAATTTCAATCCTTTATAAACATAGGGAAAAACTAAAAAATATTTCATAAATAATCTCCCCATTGGTAGAAAATATTTGCCAACTTTCACTTGAATACCATTTATCAGTAAAATGACAAAAGCATAATCTTAACCTTCCTTCTCCGTAAGAGGGTGTAACTCAGAGAGGATAGATTTAAGAGAAAAAGTTTATATAAAAACCCCTTCTTAATTTTCGAAAAAAAGGACCGCTTACAATTTTTCACACTTATTTTAAAACAGTTTGTGTGTGTAATTTACAAGAAGATATATTAATTCCAATTGATTAAAAATTTATATTATTCGTTTCCACTCTTAGAAAATCAATTTAAATTATTAAATGCCATCACACAAAACGTGCTTGGATGAATTAAATTCCTATTGCAACATAGCGTTTCACGCAGATATCTATTATATTTTTAGTAGACGTCAAGGTAACATAAAGAAGATAATAATACAAACAGAGTTCTTAAATATTTAATAAATCCAAGTAAATAAAATTTTCTTCGTAAAAATAGAAGTACTAAATAATTTTAACTAGAAATATTTAAAATAAAAACATTAATTCCATTAAAAATAGTAACAAAAGTTTTAATATTGGGTTCTATTAATATGGACTGGAATTATTGAAAAATGTCAATAAGTCACATATTCAGATGTCTTGTTATTTTGCGGTAGAAGTAAAAAATCTATATATAATTTAAAAACATAAATATTCAGTCGTTAGCCGATGGACATCCATGAGAAATGGTAAACTGGAATGGCGCTATAGTTAAGAAAATCCATAAATGGTTTATTTTTAAATAAATTTATGGATTAAACAATTATTATAAACGAAATTCAAATGCCGTAATTATAAAATCTCACACTTGTTGCACATATATACGCATTAAGAAATTATTTTTGTGACAAAGGAGGTAGTCCAAAAATTCATATTGTAAATGTGCGCCTATTTATGAAATTTATATTTTTTGTGGTAATTTATGACTAAAACATCAATAGCCACATAAGTAATTTAGCAAATTGCACAAATATAGTACAGTAATTCAGTAACTGCATGTAAAAATCCGTTCTAAAATATAGTAATGCAGCATCAGTATGTAAATATGCGTTTTATTTACTTGATTTGACACTTTATATTATTCGAAGGGTTAAATTGATTAGTAGTAATTAGGCATAACTAATAATGGAATTAATAAAATATAATAAGCTACGTACCATTAATACTTTGGCGATGATGGCCTGCAGGCGGATGGTCAAAATGTTCATCTCCAGGATGCATACTGAAGTTCAAGCTTCTAATCAAAATCGTTTTACAAATAATTGATAAAACTTTTGAAAACTATTTAATTTAAATTCTTTAAGATTTCTTTTAAGTTTATCAGTAACACTGGAAAAACGCACTCTGACTTGCAAAGTCAACCAGCAACTGACATAAAGTTAGTGTTCTTTTGAAAATTGGAAGGGGTCGCAAATAACAATTTTCTTTTCAAATTCGCCGTCAAACTTTACCGCGGCCAATCGGAACGCGTCGCAATAGTCAAAGCTTTGCGATATCAAGCGGCCGCTCTTGTAAAAAGACCAAGCGAACGCAGCTGCAGCTTAAGTTGAAAACTGTTTAACAATTTTATATAGTTACATGCAGACGGTTATTCTTCTTGTCTAGAATTTATTGATGGTGTATTTACATCACCTCGGCTTTTTAAGAAAATATTAATACAAAACTTTAGGACTGCTTAATTTTTGAACTAATTAGTGTTTTCAGTTTATCATAAAGCTACCACATGCATTATTATAAGTAGTAGAATTAATTTTTTCAGCAAATGGCTAACTGCCCCCTGCAAATTACTTTGGTATAGCGATAAATAAGTAGCTATTTAGAAATATCATTTGTTTATGATTTATTACGTTATCTACATTGGTTAGTAATGCCCGGACGTAGTTTGAATTCGAGCAGGTTATTTTCAATGTTTATAATATTAGTTACTTAATGCCAATGCTTTTATTCCGTATCAAGTATTTTTATTTGAATTTGTAAATACTAGTAACAGATTTTATAGATATAATTGCTATACTTGAACTAGTGGTAAACATTACAATAAAAATAAATAAACAAAATAATTTTTCCAAAATACTTAAAAGCTAAAACACATCTTACTATTAAAATAAACGATTACAAGTTACATACAAGGTATTAGTAACTAACGGTATATAAATGTAGGAGAACTTCCTGTTTACTTACGACATATTCTTAATTCTCAATACATCAGAAATAGTCTAAATTAATTAGCACGCACCAAAGAAAGTCGATGTATATAAAAGTTATAAAAAGAAAATTTACAAAATATGCCATTAAGGCAAATTAGTCCAGTCATTTGATAATTTTATCTAGAAAGTTTTCCCCGAGTTCTGATTTATTATAGATTTTGATGCGCTCTTTTCGAATTTTCACTTTACTAACTCGCATGTTTGACGCTATCACCACCATTTTGGAAAAATGACGTGACGAAACGTTTTTCGACAACATATCCTTTAGAACTGAGAAATTCTTTCTCCATCATATATTTTTTTAAATAAATAGTTTAGGCGCACGAACGCCACACAACCTACCCTTACACGTGCATTGGTGAAAAAGCTCATTTCCACACAGCCATGACGACTCAGAAGCGTACGAGGCGTGGGGGCCATGGGGGCTAGTGGCTCCCACAAATAAATGTCAGAGAGCCTGGCCCCAAAAAATTTTTTTTCTAGTTTCATTATAACTTGCTTTACTAATTTCGTATAACAATTAACATGAAAGTATATAAAGGTGAATTGTAATGAAATGCCCCTTCTGTAAATCGCCTAATTTGTTATCAGCACTGAATGAGTGATATTAAATTTCGCTATTCTAGGCAGTAGTAGGTCCGGTCGGATATAAAAGATGAAATCCCACTACTATAATAATACTCCTATCCAGTATTTTTCCTGTTTTGCCTAGTGCAAGGCTCTTTTCCGTAAGATACTTTTAAGATTTTTTCGCCTTTTTGAACAACGGATTGACGCAGGCCGGATAAGATATATTTCTTGAATTATTATCGGGAACATTAACATGTATCATTTCTACAGCTTTGAAATAATGTGTAGACGAATAGGCTAATACCACCTAAAGTATACAGGCATTAGCTCTCTGACGACACGGTCGCGTGATCGTGCGTCAGCTGAAGAAGGCTAGTCATGGCTGTCGATGTGAACTAGTATAATTGACCTATTTTAATAGACAACTCACTGTGTACCTTTGTTAGTGTTTCGTGGAGTAAGTGGAAGTAATTTACCATCAGCATTGCGCAAATAAATGGGTTCCACCGAGAAAGAGGCGCAGGTCTTGGAACGAGGGAATACGAGCGGCAATGGAGGCAAAAGGATTATCTGAAGAAGATGCGTATAATCCAAGACGTTGGAGGATTGGCACGCGAAGACGGCTTCAGCTGTAGAATACCGTTTATAAATTATATATTGCGCAAATAACTACGGCATTAACTGTTTTATGTGGTTCCCAAATAACGGGTGTCTCAAAATGAGCCGTCATTTGCATTTTTTTAATAAAACTTTTTTATTGCAACATAGAGTATAAACATGGAGGTTATGTATGGAAAATAATATCTATAAAATTGCCGCCTCGACTTTGTTGGCAAATGCTGATTTTTGTCATGACATTTTCGATAACCTTTTGCATTGCAGAGCTGCACCGAGTTCAAACAAAAAGTACTCGAGTACCGAGTACAAATACTTTACTTAAAATGTAATTGAGTACCGAGTACAAGTACACAATGAAAGTATTTGAATACCTATACAAGTACAGAGTACCGAGTACAGAGGAATGCAATGGTGGAACAATGGTAAAAACAAAACACAAAATATTTTAAAGTCCGATTTTATTGGCTTTCAAAGTAACAAGTTTTACAAAATTGTCATCTGTCAGGGCATGGCGAAGTGATTTGTTTACCATTGTCTTGAAATTTTCTATAATATTGTATAAAAAAACACGTTTTCTTCCTGTACATCGAAAACTACGTTAGAAAACAAAATAAAATATACAAGTAATTTAATCTCTTTATCATTATGCAAAACATCTAAAATTCATGTCAATGCTATACTTTTTAGAAACACACATGCTAAGTGGCCGAGGTGATCTGAACACGGCGCAGAACTTTGTTAATGATGCTTTTACTGCATAAGGTCTAGTAATTAAGAACATATAATTAATTTAGGTACCTGTATTCGAGTACCCGAAAATGTATTCAAGTACAGGGGTATGTACTCGGGTACACGTAAATGTGTCAAATACAAGTACAAGTACATTTTAAAAAATTTACTCGTGGACTGAGTACCGAGTACACTAAAAGTACTCAGAGTAGTTACTGAGTACTTGTACTCGAGTACCGCACAGCTCTGACCTTTTGCCATAATTGTGAACCTAGAGGCCTTGAATGGTCTGTGAATCATGGGCGTACATTTATTCTTCAAAAAAACCCAAAGTGTTTTGAAGTGAACCAGAACTCTCAAATTTATGGATTAATTCTACCACAGTGCTGCAAGACGGTGCGACATGATGACCAAATAATGTGCGGACTTTTTGAACCGTCTCCGGAAAATTCTCACCATTTTTGTACTGAACTTCTACGAGTTGCTTGTTTGTGTATCTCTCCATGACTAAACTCTATGTTTCCTCTTGACAACTGTCAATGTTTTACTGCGCTATGTAACGCCCTGTACAGGCTGTTTTCTAAGTATGAATTGAAAATTGACTGACGTCCTTCTTGGGTTATTCTAAGAGACAAAATCCCCATCAGCATGGGTCTGTAAGTTCTTCGTTTTCGAAATACAGATTGTTGAATTTGAGAGAAAAACATAGTAAGCTTTGTTATTTTTTGAAAACGTATAGTAATATTAATTGATAAATAAAATTGTGTACATGCGGTGTCAAAAACAAGCTTATTGTTGGTAAAGCATCTTTCCATTTACCAATGGCATGCGTATGAGTCTCCTTTGTGCTATTGAAGGAGAAAAAGAAGACGACACATGGACGCCACTGACTTTTTTAATTTTTGAATTCCTTGATGAAAACTCTACAAAAAATGCTTCTTGAGTTTTTTTTATATAATTAATGCGCCGTTTATTTGTTAAAATTAGAGAAATGAAACTATAGGTGCTACCGCATTTTTTTTTGTTTATTGAAAACAAGAGAATCAAAGAAACAAATGTTGCAAATGACCACCTTCTGACATGATGCACTTCTCAACTCTACGTTTCATTGAATTGCGTACCTATATGCTGAAAAACACCCGATATAATAAACGAAAAAACTTGGCAGCACGTGGTTTCGCTTTTCTAATTTTTACAAAAAACCGGCGCTTTTTAAGGAAAAACCCAAGAGGCATTTTTTGTATAGTTTTAACCAAGGGATTCAAAAACCTTATCAAAACTGAAAAAACAGAGACGCTGGCGTCTATGAGGTGTCTCCTATTGTCCTTGGTGTCTCAGATACAGGGTGGGCTTTTTTGAATGTTTAGCATGGGGAACTCGGAAAGTATTGGAGATAGCGAAACGGTTAAATGGGGAAAGAATTGCAGTTTTACGAGCTCAATTTAATGAGCTTTTTGTTTTTTGGAAAAATGCAAGGCTAACTAGATATTTCGCAAAAATGATTTTTTTCTAATTTCGTTCGGTGCCTATAGCTTTGTTATTATTGACTTTAGAAAAAATGTGCAAAGGAAAACGTTGTAGATAATCATGTGCTTAATGGCACAGTCTAACCAAATTTGTTATTTAAGCTATAATTTTTGAGTTATGATACAAACTTTATAAAAAAAAGGCAATTTTTCAATTATTCTAACGATATACCACTTGATACTTTCATGTTGTGCGCACAGGTGTCTGATAGGTAATATATTTTGTATCGGTGATTGTAAAGTAAATTTCGTTACTCCTGATACTCTCGCAACAGAGTATTTTAACAACATGTTAGACTCGTTTAACTTAAAACAGATTATCAATGCTGCGACTAGATTAGGGACAATCAAATTTTTTTATTGGATATTATTATTACATCTAACGTATCGCTCGCTATGAAGTTAGGAGTAGCAAATTTTTATTTATCTGACACGAACTTGTGTATTGCAATGTGTCCGGCCGTGTGCCTGAATCTGTACTCTCAGAAATTATAAACAATTGCTGACTTTAATAACGATTTGAAGTTACTCTCCTTGCATCGATTATACAATATAGATGACATTAATGGTAAAGTTCAATTATATTAATATTTCAGTTGTTAAGTTTATTCAATAACATGCACCGTGGCGTACCGTTAAACTTACTGAAAAACCTGCACCATGGATTACGGATAATATTAAATTACTAATGAAATTGCGCGACAGGGCGAAACATAAATTTAAAAGGTGTCAAACCAGGGGTGCTTGGGAATATTACAAGTTGCTGAGGAATTATACTAATTTGGTGCTAAAAAAAAGAAAAAAGAGCTTATTTTCAGTTTAAATGTGCAAATACTAACAGCACAGTAATGTGGAAAGAATTAACAAGATTACAGGTTGAACATGAAAAAACAAAATAATGAGTGCACTCATAAATCAAGACTTGGAGAATTTAATCATTATTTCATTAATAGTATACCGCACATCGATGTTGATAATAATTTTTATATGAATAATGCATCAGTAAATAGTCAGTTTAGATTTACACCTGTTAATACGGACGAGATACTGAAAATAATTTATTCCTTAAAGAGTAATGCTACAAGTTCTGATGGCATTAATGATAACATGTTAAAATTATGTTGTCCATATATTGCAGAATTTATTACACATATTATTAATAGTTGCATTGTTGAAAATAAATTCTCGGACTGTTGGAAAGATGCTTTTGTAATACCGATATCCAAGATTGCACAAACTGTGGATTACAAAGGTTTTAGGTCAATTAGTAGGTATTTTGCCAACAATGTCAAACATTTTAGAAAAAGGCTATTAACACTCAATTGCGAGTCCATTTCCAAAGCTTTAATATATTACCGGAATTACAATCTGGTTTTCGTCCATTCCACAGTTGTACAACTGCATTATTACATGTCACAGATGATAATCTAAGAGCACAGGATAATGGCAGCTGTGCAATTTTGGTTCTTCTGGACTGTAGTAAGGATTTCGACACAATGAACCATAATTTATTATCTGCCATCTTGCATTACATTGGTCTTGATTCTTCAGCAATTAATTTAATAGAAATCTATCTAACTGATCAAAAATAATGTGTTAAAGTTCAACATATTATATCTAATTTCATAAATATAGAGAGAGGAGTACCACAGGGTTCCATACTTGGACCATTATTATTCACGGTATACACTAGCAACTTCCATAATAGATTAATGACTTGTAGTGTTCACATGTACGCTGACGATACCCAGATATATCATGCATTTCGTCCTGATGATATTGGGCGTGCAGTTCATGATGTAAATGATGATTTAGATATTATTTTTCGCTTATCGCAACCGCATACACTTCTTCTAAATCCGTTAAAATCATGTGCTTTATTATTTGGTAAAACAAATGATAACCTGATAGTACCACACATAAAGATAGATAACACTGAGATACCACTAGTTAACAGTCTCAAAAATTTAGGATTGATTATGGATAAATCATTCAGATATAAAGAGCACGTTTGTAAATGTATTCAAAGGTCATATTATAATTTAAAGCTTTTATATCCACATAGATTATACTTAAATCAGAAAGTTATTCTCTGCGATTCATTGGTGTTGTCACAGTTTACCTATTGTGCTCCGGTGTATGGGTCAGAACTAGACTGTGAGGCATTGCAACGTATACAGCGTGTTCAGAATTCCTGTTCACGTTTTATTTACGGTATTTGCAAATTTGATCATATTACTCATAAATTACATGATAAAATAGTGTTTGGTCAGAGGGTTTTTACTGGCGAACGAAGAATATGACTGGCGAGCCGCAGGCGAGCCAGTCACTTTCTTGAGCCAGTAAAACCTGTTACCTTGCGTGTATTGTTGAATATTTTATTTGTTTTTCACTTGTAAATAATTAGAAATTTACCATTTATTCAAAATGTCAAACTGACAAGTAACTAAATTCATCAATATGACACATACTAAGGAATACAACTCTGGCTTTGCACGCTATCATTTATCTAAGAGCACGCTTGTAAAACTGACAGTTAACTTGCAAAGATTTTACAAGTTAGTAACTTGTAAAGATTTTACAAGTTAGTAACTTGTTAAAATAATCTTTCTTGATTAATACAGTGACTTGATAAATTGATATTTACAAGTGAGGAACAAATAAAATGGTTAAATATGAAAAACAGAATATATCTCCATATTGCATTATTATTTCATAATATAATATCAGACAAACAGCCTCCCTATTTATACAATAAGATTACTTTCAGAACTGATGTCCATAATCTGAACTTAAGGCATCGAGGTTTAATTACAATACCGCACTATAATCTGTCTATATTCCAAAAAGCTTACACTTTCAACAATGCTAAAACTTATAATGATATTTCTCAGTCGTTCAAAAACTTATCATCCAAACAATTTAAATAAAAGTTATTTTTAATATTATTTGAGACACAGCGTTGACAGGTAGTGTTCGAGTATCTCCGTGAGACATTGTCGTTGTATTTATGTATTTTGGCATTGCATTTTATATTGTTAAATTTATTGTATTTGCCAGGCCGAAGTGGAAGAATAGCTCTGTTAAACTTCGTTCTTGAGATTCAGATTTTGAATAAAGGTTTATTTATTTATATATTTATTATTTATATAGTTATTTTAAAAATAAATAAATTATGGCCATTTTTCTTTTTTCGTTTTCGAACTGTTCAAGTAGTACGCTATGGAAACAATTGATAGATCGATAGATGCACATCGAGTTTAATAATAACATTCAAGTTAGTTATTAAAAATTTTCTTTTAATTTCGAAATTATAAACAATTATTTTGGTGGAAATATTTAAATATTAACTAAAAATAATTTCAGAGAAACTAATAAACAGAGAATGACAAACGATAAATTAAGAAACAATAAAGGAAATTGAAATATAAATAAAGTAGTACCAAAACAACGTAATTAAAGTATTTAAGACTAAAGATGTTCAAAAGGTCCACCATTATGGTTAATGCACAAGTTACACTTTTTTAAATCCGAATTTGTTGCTTCTCTAATGAAAACGTCCATCAATATTAGCAAAAGCTTCTAGTACAGCATCTCTAAGGTCATCTATTGTGTAGTACGACTTTTGATACACCCCATTTTTTACCATTCCCCATAAATAACAATATAAAACAGATAGATCGGAAGATCGAGGTGGCCATGAGTTCGGGAATGTTTCATTTAAATGATTTCGTACTGTTAGCTGATTATGTGGTGGTGCCCTATCGTGTTGAAACCATTCGAGCATACCACGTGTCTGTAAGGGTAATTCAACTAATATATTATCAAAATCGTTCTGCAGAAAGTGAAGATGACGATCACCAGTTAATGTATCGTAAAAAATGTACGGACCAAGAGTTGTTGAACCAATGACGCCGCGCTAAACATTAAATCCAAACTTAATTTGGGGCCTCCTCTGTTCAACATGACGCGGATTTTCTTGCATCCATAGATGTTGATTATGTCTATTAAACATTCCGCAGTTCGTAAATCGTGTTTCATCCGTCCACAAAACTTTAAATGTAAACTGAAGGTCAGCTTCACACATGTTACTAAACCAAGTACAATATTTAATACGCTTAATTTTATTGTAATCATCAGGGTGTACTGTTTGTGCAACTGATAATTTATAGGGATGAAACCTATGCTTTTTCAGTACTCTTACAACAGTACGTTGTGACATGTCTGCTTCCGTTTCAATTTCTCGGGTTGAAATCGATGGATTTTGCATTACATGTGCCAATACGTTTACCTCTGCCTCTTCATTAATGCCTCTTGCAGTCTTATTTGGTTTACAGAAAGAACCATACTCTCCCAAATTATCATACAGTCTCTTAAAGGTTGGTAGAGATGGCTGGCGACGATCAAAATACCGTTCGAAATACTGTTGTGCAGCTTGTACGGCATTTTTATGGCACAAAATGTAACACTCAATCATATCACGCTTTTCTTGATTAGAAAAATTCAAATTGATAATTTACGAAACCTCAATCAACATTAATTAGAAACTAAATGATATGCGCCTGTCAATAATTGTGGCTTGCATCTATTGTTTTCATAGCCTATTACTTGAACAGTTCGGAAACAAAAAGAGAAAAATGGCCATAATTTATGTATTTATAAAAATAACTATGTCAAGTGGTATATTATTAAAATCTTTGAAAAATGGCCTTTTTATAAAGCCATGGCCGACTATGGTTTCCATTAGAAAAAAACACAAGTTTGTGTCATAACTCAAAAATTATAGCTTAAATTTAAAAAAATGGTTAGACTGTGTTATTAAGCATATAATTATCTACAACTTTTTCTTTAACACATTTTTTGTAAAATCAATAATAACAGAGGTGTAGGCACCGAACGAATATAGAAAAAAAATCATTTTTGCGAAATATCTAGTTAGCCTTGAATTTTTCCAAAAAACAAAAAGTTCATTAAATTGAGCCCGTAGAACTGCAATTCTTTCCCCATTTAACCGTCTCTCTATCTCCAATACTTTCCGAGATCCCCATGCTAAACATTCAAAAAAACTCACCCTGTAGACACACCAAATTTGTAATTAATATTCCAACGCGTTTTCAGAAATTAAAAAAAAATGTAGGATGTTTTAATTTCAATTCAGCACCCTGTGTTTCGAAAACGAAGAACTTGCTGACCCCACTTTTTTATCTTAGAATAAGCCAATCAATTTTCTACACGTACTTAGAAAACACCCTGTATATTCGCCGACTGCTTTTACATAATTTAAAATACATGAGAAAAGTATTAATTATAAAAAAATCGATAATGTTGTCGCTTATTGTTCCGTGTAGTATATATCTAGTATCTATTTTAATTTTGTGGTGTTTAAACACTGTTAATAAGTGAAAAAAATACTGTGGAAAATTAGCTGTCATAAGAAGTTTATTTGAAAAGCGCCGCAGGTAAGAATTTTGTACAAAATTTACCTACTGTTTTCTGTTGTGTCGCGTCTTGGGGAAAGGTAATTTTTCTATAGTCATTTCGACTTCACTGGGTGTGCAGATTTGGATACTGGATGGAAAATGGGAATATACAAATATTATTTTAAAAATGGCTATCAGTTAGAAATATGATCTTGAATAAAAAATAGCATGCTTTTCTTTTGTTCAAGGTCGACGAATATATTTTTTTGAAATCTAACTAATTAGAGAAAAACAGAAATTAAAAATAAGAGCGGATGGTTAATGTGACGACAGTCTACTAGACGTCTTTCAATCAAGTAGAATATTGGAAATACATTTTGCTGAATAACTGTTTCTTGCATCATAATGTACTTTAGTTTTTTACACAAAAGCTATTGGTTCTACAAACTAAGAGAGCTTAAAAGTGGTTATTCAAATCAGGCTTTCTAGTACATATTTTATTATAATCAAATTCTTATCCTTTAAAAAGTTCTAATAAAAATGTCTGTAGGGGTTGATAATTTCAATCCTTTAAAAACATAGGGAAAACTGAAAAATATTTCATAAATATTCTCTTTATTGGTAGAAAATATTTGCCAACTTTCACTTGAATACCATGTATCAGTAAAATAAAAGCATAATATTAATCTCCCCCCCCCCCCCCCCCCCGTAAGAGGGTGTAACTTAGTCTACCTGTGTAATACTAAAGTATTATACAAGTACACTAGTGTAACTCAGAAAGGATAGATTTAAGAGAAAAAGTTTATATAAAAACCCCTTCTTAATTTTCGAAAAAAGGACCGCTTACAATTTTTCACACTTATTTTAAAACAGTTTGTGTGTGTAATTTACAAGATATATTAATTCCAATTGATTCAAAATTTATATTATTTGTTTCCACTCTTAGAAAATCAATTTAAATTATTAAAATGCCATCACACAAAACGTGCTTGGATGAATTAAATTCCTATTGCAACATAGCGTTTCACGCAGATATCAATTATATTTTTAGTAGACGCCAAGGTAACATAAAGAAGATAATAATACCACCAGAGTTCTTAAATATTTAAGAAATCCAAGTAAATAAAATTTTCTTCGTAAAAATAGAAGTACTAAATAATTTTAACTAGAAATATTTAAAATAAAAACATTAATTCCATTAAAAATAGTAACAAAAGTTTTAATATGGGGTTCTATTAATATGGACTGGAATTATTGAAAAATGTCAATAAGTCACATATTCAGATGTCTTTTGTTATTTTGCGGTAGAAACAAAAAAATTACAGATAATTTAAAAACATAAATATTGAGTCGTTAGCCGACGGACATCTATGAGAAATGGTAAACTGGGCTCGCGCTGTAGTTAAGAAAATCCATAAATGGTTTATTTTTAAATAAATTTATGGATTAAACAATTATTATAAACGAAATTCAAATGCCGTAATTATAAAATCTCACACGTGTTGCACATATATACGCATTAATAAATTATTTTTGTGATAAAGTAGGTAGTCCAAAAATTCATATTGTAAATGTGCGCCTATTTATGAAATTTATATTTTTTGTGGTAATTTATGACTAAAACATCAATAGCCACATTAGTAATTTACGAAACAAGTGCGTAAAGCTACTCTTTAGGCACAAGTGGGGTAGAGTTAAAACGCGAGTGAGCGAGCGTTTTAAGCCCCGCGAGTGACTAAAGATGCTTTACACATGTGTATCGTACAATATTTTATCTACGATAGAATCTAAAAAATACGGTAAATATAAAAAATATCTTACACGTAAATTAGAATTACTAGCAACCGGTCCTAATTTTGAGTGTTTTAAAAATTTTAAAACACATTGCTACTAACTACGTGCCTAATGAAATTTTTTAAGCACGCCGACTTAAAACTGCCAACTAAAAGGCAATTTTACACACTGTCGTAGACAAAAGTAATTTAGCAAATTGCACAAATACCACTAAAATCCAAAATTGGGAATTAAAATATGTTGCTGTAAATTCTCTCTGCAGATCTAGGTAATACTATTAATTTAAATATAAAGTACAGTAATTCAGTAACTGCATGTAAAAATCCGTTCTAAATATAATAATGCAGCATCACTATGTAAATATGCGTTTTATTTACTTGATTTGGCACTTTATAGGTATTATTCGAAGGGATAAATTGATTAATAGTAATTAAGCATATCTAATAATGGAATTAATAAAATATAATAAGCTACGTACCATTAATACTTTGTCGATGGTGGCCTGCAGGCGGATGGTCAAAATGTTCATCTCCAGGATGCATACTGAAGTTCAAGCTTCTAATCAAAATCGTTTTACAAATAATTTATAAAACTTTTGAAAACTATTTAATTTAAATTCTTTAAGATTTCTTTTAAGTTTATCAGTAACACTGGAAAAACGCACTCTGACTTGCAAAGTCAACCAGCAACTGAGATAAGGTTAGTGTTCTTTTGAAAATTGGAAGGGGTCGCAAATAACAATTTTCTTTTCAAATTCGCCGTCAAACTTTACCGCGGCCAATCGGAACGCCGCAATAGTCAAAGCTTTGCCGATATCAAGCGGCCGCTCTTGTAAAAAGACCAAGCGAACGCAGCTGCAGCTTAAGTTGAAAACTGTTTAACAATTTTATATAGTTACATGCAGATGGTTATTCTTCTTGTCTAGAATTTATTGATGATGTATTTACACCACTTCGGCTTTTTAAGAAAATATTAATACAAAACTTTAGGAGTGCTTAATTTTTGAACTAATTAGTATTTCAGTTTATCATAAAGCTACCACATGCATTATTATAAGTAGTAGGATTAATTTTTTCAGCAAATGGCTAACTGCCCCCTGCAAATTACTTTGGTATAGCGATAAATAGGTAGCTATTTAGAAACATTCTTTGTTTGTACTTAATTACGTTATCTACATTGGTTAGTAATGCCCGGACGTAGTTTGAATTCGAGCAGGTTATTTTCAATGTTTATAATATTAGTTACTTAATGCCAACGCTTTTATTCCGTATCCAGTATTTTTTATTCAAATTTGTAAATACTAGTAACAGCTTTTACAGATATAATTGCTATACTTGAACTAGTAGTAAACATTACAATAAAAATAAATAAACAAAATATTTTTTCCAAAATACTTAAAAGCTAAAACACATCTTACTATTAAAATAAACGATTACAAGTTACATACAAGGTATTATTAACTAACCAGGCGCGTAGGAGCAGCGGGGGCCACGGGGGCTAATGGCCCCCTCAAATAATTTTCAGAGGGGCCTGGCCCCCTCAAAAATATCTGTTTCTAGTTTCATCCTAATTTATAATTTTATGTATTTCTTGCAACCACTAACATGAACATATATGAACTTGAATTGTAATTAAAACCCACGTCTGTAAATCGCCATATTTTTTATATTATTTTTATATTATTAATGATGCATTATCACACATGTATTGTACAAAATTTTATCTACGACTGCCTAAAATTGAAAAAACTGCATTAAGGGAAATGTCAGATGTCATTTTCAAAAATATTTGAGTAGGCAAATGTCATTCATTTGACACTATTTCAGTTACGTAATGAAGTCATTACACAACTCAGTTGCGTAATGAAACCATTACATAACTGAGTGGTGTAATGAGCTTCATTACCTAACTGAAAGAGTGTCAAATGAGTGACGTAATGCGTTACTTATCCCGCTGGAGTAGATAAAATACATTTACTGATTTATTATGTGGAACATTAGTAGGTGCTTTACCAACTAGAATTTCTGATTTTGGTACTGGTTTCGAAATGATAGTTTCTTAATTGAATTTATTTTTGTATTTGTGTTTTATTATTTTTAATCTTTATTTATACTCTTTTTATTTTTCGGAAACTCGTTTCTATATTTATTTAAGTTTGCTTATTCATGTGTATTCTTTGCTTATGTGAAAATCTGATAATAAACATTGTTCATTGTTTAATTAATTTATTTTATGGTACAGTGTTTTTTTTAAAATAAAATAGCACTTATTAAGTAACCAGTGACTACAATATACTATTATAGCATAAAACTAAAAATTGATAATCAGAAAAGCAGAAATATTATAGCTCGTATTAATTAATCAAGTTAGAAGTATGTCTTTATTGAAAATAGAATGGCCTCCGCAGTCTAGAAAACGCTCCTACGCGCCTGTAACTAACGGTATATAAATGTAGTAGAACTTCCTGTAAAAGTTTACTTACGACATATTCTTAATTCTCAATACATCAGAGATAGGCTAAATTAATTAGCACGCACCAAAAAAGTCGATGTATATAAAAGTTATAAAAAGAAAATTTGGAAAAAATGCCATTAAGGCAAATTAGTCCAGTCATTTGGTAATTTTATCTAGAAAGTTTTCCCCGAGTTCTGATTTATTATAGATTTTGATGCGCTCTTTTCGAATTTTCACTTTACTAACTCGCATGTTTGACGTTATCGCCACCATTTTGGAAAAATGATGTGACGAAACGTTTTTCGACAACATATCCTTTAGAACTGAGAAATTCTTTCTCCATCATATATTTTTTTAAATAAATAGTTTAGGCGCACGAACGCCACACAACCTACCCTGACACGTGCATTGGTGAAAAAGCTCATTTCCACACAGCCACACTCAGGAGCGTACGAGGCGTGGGGGCCATGGGGGCTAGTGGCTCCCACAAATAAATGTCAGAGAGCCTGGCCCCAAAAAAGTTTTTTTCTAGTTTCATTATAACTTGTTTTACTAATTTCGTATAACAATTAACATAAAAGTATATAAACGTGAATTGTAATGAAATGCCCCTTCTGTAAATCGCCTAATTTGTTATCAGCACTGAATGAGTGATATTAAATTTCGCTATTCTAGGCAGTAGTAGGTCCGGTCGGATATAAAAGATGAAATCCCACTACTATAATAATACTCCTATCCAGTATTTTTCCTGTTTTGCCTAGTGCAAGGCTCTTTTCCGTAAGATACTTTTAAGATTTTTTCGCCTTTTTGAACAACGGATTGACGCAGGCCGGATAAGATATATTTCTTGAATTATTATCGGGAACATTAACATGTATCATTTCTACAGCTTTGAAATAATGTGTAGACGAATAGGCTAATACCATCTAAAGTATACAGGCATTAGCTCTCTGACGACACGGTCGCGTGATCGTGCGTCAGCTAAAGAAGGCTAGTCATGCCTCCCGATGTGAACTATTATAATTGACCTATTTTAATAGACAACTCACTGTGTACCTTTGTTAGTGTTTCGTGGTGTAACTGGAAGTAATTTACCATCAGCATTGCGCAAATAAATGGTTTATATATTATATATTGCACAAATAACTACGTCAGTAACTGTTTTATGTGGTTCCCAAATAACAGGTGTCCCAAAATGAGCCGTCATTTGCATTTTTTAATAAACGCATTATTTAGTGGAAAACTTTTTTATTGCAACATAGAGTATGGAGATTATGTATGGAAAATAATATCTATTAAATTGCCGCCTCGACTTTGTTGGCAAATGCTGATTTTTTTGGTGACATTTTCGATAACCTTTTCCTTTTGCCATAATTGTGGACTAAATTTCTCAATATTGCGTCGAATACCTTCCTAGAGGCCTTGAATGGTCTGTGAATGATGGGAGTACACTTTATTCTTTAAAAAAACCCAAAGTGTTTTGAAGTGAACCAGAACTCCCAAATTTATGGATTAATTCTACCACAGTTCTGCAAGACGGTGCGGCATGATGACCAAAGAATGTGCGGACTTTTTGAACCGTCTCCGGAAAATTCTCATCATTTTTGTACTGAATTTTTACAACTTCTACGAGTTGCTTGTTTGTGTATCTCTCCATGACTAAACTCTAGGTTTCCTCTTGACAACTGTCTAAGTTTTACTGCGCTATGTTCGTAACAAACAAGATGGCGGTAAATTTAAAATGACATTTTGGGACACCTGTTCAGGGGCGGCCCTAGCAAGTTTTTCAGGTGGTGCGAAATCTCATTGTGCCCCCCCCCCCCTCCCCCTCCTTTTTTGGGACTTCACACGTGACTATTCCTTTGCTCGCCAGAAGAGTATGCCTATAGAATGTCCCTATAAATAAGCAACTGACATTGCACTACCTTAACTTATGTTGCTAACTTATGTCGACGGTCAAAAGACGATATGAAATGTATTTTATCGGTTGCAGGATATTAATGCCTTGTTTACATATACAAAAGTAGGCTGGTAACTAAATCATAACTGATCTGTACGGTAATAGTCCATTACCGTACATGGCAACCATAACCATACAGCAACCGATAAACTATTGAACAAATCACGGATGTTATGAATCATAACAGCCTCAGATGTTTTAAAATCCTCGCTCTGCGAGCTCGGATTTCAATACATCTGCGGCAGTTATGATACTCATAACATTCCTAGATATGTTAATAGCTATTATCTACAACTGTCAAATAATAAGTGCATTATATATCCAACTCTAAATACAAAAAGCCGCTCATGTTACACTAGAGGAATATGAAATTTCATATTCCAAAGGGTATTTTTTTAAATTAGTGGGCTACATTGTCAATAAATGACATTAACGTCAAGGTGAGCAGGTTAGGTTTTGCATCAGTTTTGACACAGACTGACGCAAAACCTAACCTGCTAACCTCGAATTTGACATAGACTTACAGTATCACCAACTATAATCCGTTTAGGAAACTCCCGTGACATTTGCAGTGTCAAATGCACTATTTTGAGTGTACTTGATAAGTACTAAGTACCGCTAAATACCTACTATTTCAGCTGAGTGTACTTAACGGTCAGTAACGTCAAACTTGTAGGTAAGGATTATTTGTTATTTTGCTAAATTTAAATATGAATCGTAGTTTTAGTGAAACAGTAAAAACATAATTTATTAATAACTTTAGTAAGTAATCTTGTATTATATATGCAACCAAATTAATCAAAATGAACTGCAATACTTCAAATGTCAAAGTGCAAGTAAAAAACAAAAACTTGAAATTTAAATTGAAAACGGCGCCAACATAAAATGCAAACCTTACTAACACCCTACTAGCGATTTTCATATCAACCAACTGATAGTGACTTTTACGTCACGGAAGATTTCTGAATAGATTATATATACATAAGTTGTAGATAAAATATTGTATTTGACACGCATATAATGGCTGTATTACACTGGGATGATTAAAACACTCGCCTTCGACTTGTGTGTAAACTTCGTCCTCGTGTAATATAGCCTACATTATATGCTTGTTAAATAAAATATTATTTTTCACGTCTGGGAAAAAACACGGTTTCCACGATAACAAAATCGTGACAGAAATAATGAATTATTCCCTAGAGAAGAGAAATTTACCTAGGGAGTTTTCATTATGACTGAAACAACAATTACATCAAATTCAAGGTTAGCAGGTTAGGTTTTGCGTCAGTCTGTGTCAAAACTGATGCAAAACATAACCTGATAACCTGGAATTTGACATAGACTTACACTGCCACCAACTTTAAAATTTACGAATGTCAATAAATTACGTTTTTAAAAACCAGGTTTGTAGTTTTAAATCTTTCTGCAACGTGAAAAAATAGTATATGCAACTAGCAACCAGTGAGACAAACGTCTCATTTAATAAAACAAAAAAGACCGTTTTTCAAATAGAACGCGTATTAAATAAAAACAATAATATTTTTTAAAATCACGTGATTGAAATTCGGTTCCTGACCTGACATGACCATTCCAAACATATAACTTTAATAACTTTTTTCTCTATCTCTTATGGTTTGGCTGCTGAAACAGCGTGCCGGACGGACCAGCGTCCCAGACGGACGGAAATCACGTAATTTCTCGAAAACCGGAAGTGTCACGGGACTGAAATTCAATTCCTGACCTGACATGACCATTCCAAATATATAACTTTCATAACTTTTTTCTCTATCTCTTACGGTTTGGCTGCTGAAACAGCGTCCCGGACGGACCAGCGTCCCAGACGGACGGAAATCACGTGATTTCTCTAAAACCGGAAGTGTCACGGAACTGAAATTCGGTTCCTGACCTGACATGACCATTCCAAACATATAACTTTCATAACTTTTTTCTCTATCTCTTACGGTTTGGCTGCTGAAATAGCGTCCCGGACGGACCAGCGTCCCGGACGGACGGAAATCACGTGATTTCTCGAAAACAGGAAGTGTCACGTGACTGAAATTCGGTTCCTAACCTAACATGACCATTCCAAACATATAACTTTTATAACTTTTTTCTCTATCTCTTACGGTTTGGCTGCTGAAACAGCGTCCCGGACACACAAAACAGCGTCCCAGACAAGCCTATTATATATGTATATGGATTCGGAGAAACTGCTATTTTGCTTCAGTGCTATGTGACCCTCGGGCTTCGGCCTCGAGTCAGAACTTGCATCTCAGCAAAATAACGCATTTCTCTCCATCATTGCATAATCTACTATTTTCAACACTGATACTGTTATTTAATGATAAATCCAGATGTTTAATTCTTAAAAAAATATAATGTTACTCTTATTTTGGCGGGTAGGGTTAGGTGGTATTAAGGTGCTTGGGTTTTATGTTTTGGGCAGTAGATCTATCATTGCATTATCGGTGCCCGCGCCCCCCTATGACGGCGCCCGGTGCAGTCGCACCGCTCGCACCACCCTAGGGCCACCCCTGCACCTGTTAAATGCATTGTCACCGCATTGCAATTTTATAGCGTTCTAAAACAGTTGCCGGTGAATAAAAATTATTGTTATTATATACTGCTCCACAAATTAACTGGACCATTTGCATATATTGTTGCAATTTTTAAAAATATTTTTCAAAAGGGCAATCATGGCGTTTTTGGTAATCTTTCAGGATTATGTCACTATAAAAACATTTCTTTTCATAATTTTGTTTAAAGAAAACTAAGTCCATTAATAAAATATCATTTTAAAATTTTGAATTTTGCCCAAATGTTGATAGCACATTGCATACAAAGTATGCCACATCGTTGCCAAACATTTTTAAACGTTCCGAAGAGACTCAAAGAACTATTAATTAACCTTTTTTTGTGATTCCTCTCTTATTTTTGTGAAATATAGTTTTTTGGTAATTTTATTATTTTTTAATTTTATTAGTATGATTTTGTTAATTCTTCAGTTGATATTTGAGGATAGTGCAATTAAATATGCTTAATATGAGTATACTAAACAAAAGCTTTTATATATATATATATATATTTTGTGACGTAATGTAATAAATACAATTTTTATGAGTGGTCCAGTTCATTTGTGGAGCAGCATATATCATGTTTTTGCAAGTGGTTATATTTTCATCATATCATTATGCTGAACAGGTGTTCAATTCCTGGGTGTTTATGAAACTACGGAAACGTGGCGGTGTATGTGTTTAGTTGCTCTAAAGATGAAGCCAAAAATGAGTTACTACTATACCAAGGGCAGACTTTACTTCAAGTGCGCACACCAAGGTATGCGAATTACATTTTACAAAGGAAATATTATATGTACTATAACTGAGGTAGTTTTGAATTTTTTACAGAGGATGTGTTGCATCCCCTTAGTTTAGTTTAAAATAAAAAGAAATATACTTTTTATACCTAATTTCCGGAACATAACGGAAGGGTTATTTATTTAGTTCATTTTCTTGGGTGACATTATCATAAGGTTTAACTTAATATAGATGAGGTGGAACATTTAGATCTAGACGATCTTGTAAATGATTCATAGGTGTTTTACCAACCACAATTTTTGTTTTTGGTACAGCTTCTTAAATTATTATTTTCTTTACACATATACATTTATTAGGTATATTCTATTTAATTTTATTTTCCGAAAATTATTTTTTATCCTACACTGTATGAAAATCCGCTTTTCGAATTCCTACAGACGCGCGAAAGTATACGAGTAGTAGAGGGGCAGCCTAAGTAGAGCAATCCGCGAATTAAACCGCGAATTAAATCCGCGGATTGATCTAATTAATTTCGCGGTTTGATCTAATTAATCACATATGAAGTTTGATATGTAATTTACATATGTGCTACTGATTAAATTACGCGGCGGCCATTTTTAATTTGCTTCTGGAATTACACGGCGTCCATCTTGGTTTTCTGGAGCGAATATTTGAATTAAAATTTTTTTTTCAGATTTTTTTCCAAGTCCCAGTTTTTGAATTTAAATCTCCCGGGTGTCGGCCATCTTGGTTTTCTGCGCACGCACTTCTTGAGTATTTTCAAATTTGCTAATTTAGCGCCCATTTTTGAATTTGATTACTCGCCTCGTTGACATCTGTCTCTCTCGCTGTTGTACTCTCTCGCTCGAATTTATTTAATTTAAAAAAGCTGCTCGTCACGGCTGCTGGTCGGATTTGAACCGACGAGTTTTGCATTTGTAGGCCGAGGTCTTAACCAACTGAGCTGGCGAAGCGCTCCAGGTTTTAAGGAATTAACCATAGTCACTAGCATAGAAAGCATGTTATAATACATTTTAAATGTTATTTTCGATTGAAATTTAGTCGTCAGATCGTATCCTTTTGAAATATTATAGTTCTGTAATTTAAAAAAAATTAATTGGACGTAGTTGATGTTATACTAATAAAAGAAAATGTATTTAACAAAACAGCCACATTCCACTTGTTTACGAATCGTTTCCTGGAAAACATACTGCATCGTGTAACTGTATTCGCTAATTACCAAAGCGTTTTGGATTTAAAGGTTTGAACAGTGTACCACTTCGCTGTTCTGACATTACACTTCCGTATTCATATTATAATAAATTTTAAATGTTACATTCGACTGATTTTTAGTCGCCAGATCGATTTATAAATTACAACAGCTAGTTTAAAAATTAAATGTGTTCATATTATAATAAATTTTAAATGTTATTTTCGACTGAATTTTACTCGCTAGACTAGTTTAAAAATTAAATGGGCGATAAGAGCTAAAGGCAGATCGTAATATAAAACGAGTTACAAATTTTATTTTAGTATATTCCTGAAATACTGATAATACGTATTGCTTGAATAAGAAAGAGATAAACATAAAATGCGTAATTATTCGCAAGGCTTGACTAATTTTAATTATGACATTTGTCAACTAAACATGTCTACTAATATAATTTTTTGTATGGCTATCTTTTTCTTACTCATATAGGTAAGAAAGGGTGGTGCGTTGCTTTCAGCTACCGTGTTCCGAAGATATCCGAGTCTTATTGTATAAGAATGGTTGTCCCCCATAAATTTGAATAAAAACAGACAATTTCGTTGAAAAAAATAGCTTTTCAATATCGTTTGCAAATAAGACAAGGGATACTTGTAAAAATATAAGTCAAACCATTTTTTTTTGTAAAAAAATTTACGAGGGATACTTGTAAAAATATAAGTCAAACCATTTTTCTTGTAAAAAATTTACGAAAAGACGTATGTGTTGGCGACAAATTAAAATAAATTTGAATAAAAGCTCGCAAAATTACTAAAATACGTAGAAAATTTCTAAAAATGGCATCTTGTCACATTAAATTCTCCAAAAACGACAAAAAACAATATTTTTATACAACTTTCATTAAAAAAATAGTAAAATTTTACGAAAATACGTCTGTGTTAACGACAAATAAAAATAAATTTGAATAAAAACACACAAAAATTACGAAAAGACGTATGTGTTGACCTCCAAAGTAACAAAAATTTGAATAAAAACGTACAATTTCGTTGAAAATCTTTACAAAGCGACTTTATAGTACCGAAAAAATAATGTAAAAAAGTTTTTAAGAGTTATTTCTAAGCATAATTTTGCAAACGTTTAACAAATAAACCGTAATTTTTTAAAGAACATCATACAATTATGAAATCGTAGTTCAATTTATATGAATTTTCGATACTTTGTATGTGAAAAATAGCTTCAATTACTAATATTTGAATAAAAACATGCAATTTCCAAAGCATTTCGTTTTAACATTTTAGAAAATCGACAGCATCTCCCATGAAAATTTATAAAATCGGCATCTTGTCACATTAATTCTGCAAAAACGACAAAAAACAATATTTTTATACAACTTTCATTAAAAAATAGTAAATTTTACGAAATACGTCTGTGTTGACGACAAATGAAAATAAATTAGATTAGAAACACGCAAAAATTACGAAAAGACGTATGTGTTGACCCCCAAAGTAACAAAAATTTGAATAAAATCACGCAATCATACAGCATCTCACATAAATTTTCACAAAAATCGACATCATGTCACATAAATTATACAAAAACTGTCATCATGTCACTTGAAATTATACAAAAAACGACATTTTTCATTCAACACACGATGAAAATTGAACAAAAATCACGCAGTCATACAGCATCTCACATAAATTTTCACAAAAATCGACATCATGTCATATAAATTATACAAAAACTGTCATCATGTCACTTGAAATTATACAAAAAACGACATTTTTACTAAACACACGACGAAAATTGAACAAAAATCACACAATTACACGCCATCGCACATAAATTTTTACAAAAATCGACATCATGTTACATAAACTATGCATAATTTTGCAAATGTTTTACACTTTTTATAAAATGCATCACTCAAATTAAAAGAAATAGCAATTTCGTTGAAAAATCTTATACCACAAGCATTTCGATAAACAAAATTCAAAAATTCTTGTACTTTTGATGGAAATATATGTATGTTGATCACAAATTAACATAAACTTGAATAAAACACACAATTTCGTTGAAAAATTTGCAAATGTTTTACACTTTTCTATAAAATGTATCGCCCAAAATTAAAAGAAATCACAATATCACGCCATATGAAATCGTAGATTGATTTTTTGAAATTTTACACTTTGTAACTGTAAAATAACTGCAAATACTAATATTTTAGCTTTAGACTTTGTAATTATTGCAGATTCGAGAAAAACAAAAGCAGAGTAGAAATAAAAAACACAAACACTTTGTAATAAACAAATATATTGTTCTTATTTCGTATAATACTTAATAATATAAATATAAATGTACAGCTGAATGCCTTATTTTCTAAAATTCGCTAGCAATTTACAAACTGTAGTTTGAGGTGCACGACATTTCAAATTAAAAGGCTGCAAGTAATAAAATCAGAATTTCATTGTGTAATTTTAAAGTTTAAGATGCACCAATCTAGAATTCCCTTCGTTTTTGGTGTTGATGACATCTGCCTTAGAGGCGTTTTTCTAACGGCCCTTTTTTGGAGGCGTTTCCTTATCGGCGTTCTTCTGACTGAACCTTTTTGATGTGGACTAGGATGAGTAGCTGGTGTTTTAATTTATATTCTAAATCGGACTCGCAGTTATCAGTTTCCATTTCGGTTTTTCCTGTAGTACCAGTCGGGGTTGGCTTCTTTTGCTGTTTAGGTTTAGCTAGCAGCACATTAGCAACGTTAAGGTCTTTGATGTAATCAGCAAACTGTAGGCGTCCGGGTGGATTAATAGTTTTTCGAGGCCGCAGAGTGTCGTGAATTAAATCGACTATGTTAGACGCCGGTAAAATTTCACCCTTTATAGTAACGGTACCCTTGTCCCAGCTCACATCGCTTGAGGTACTCAAAATGCGTAGGAAAACTTCAGCTTTTTTTCTTAAAAGTTTTGGGAAGTGTAGATAAAATAAAGGCATTTGATAGGCTGCCACTGGTTGTTTCAATAGGTATTTTGATTGGCTGCCGCGCCTGGTTTGTGAAATGAAGGAATCGTTGTAAAACCTGATTGTACTGGATCCATTTATCGTGATCAGTTAATTTGGACTTTAAAACTTTTTTGCATTTCGTCATCAAGCTGTGATAATATATTTTTCTCCGCATCATCGCCAGACTTAAGACGTTGGACAAATTCCGGCGATACAATCAACATCTTCCGCTCTTTGTCCATTTTAGTCGAAAAGGAGCTCAGTCGTTTGTTCTGGTAGAGCCGTCGTGAATAAACTACCTTAAAATCAAGACTTTCATAATAAATATATAAAAAATATGCCAGGTACGGGAATCGAACCCGTATTCTCTCTCGAGGTCAGAGCTTGAATCTGACGCCTTAACATTCGGCCAACCTGACTCCCTATATAAACGAGCACTCTCTGCATAATTAAGAAAACATATAGTTTAAAAGTCTTCTATTTGCAATTTCATACAATATTTCATATAAATTAAGCCATGTACAAATTTCTAAATCGGTTTTGATATATATTTTCTCGAAAGACATGACCCTCAGCTGCCGTTTTATTATTTGTCGTGATGCGTCATCGCTGAATTTTACAAGTGCCATCCTGTCTGCGATGTGACGCACGCAGTGTTTCCATACCTTTTTATTTTAAAATTCTATAAAATCAGAGGTCCAAACTGCTGCCGCATCAGGTAACAGAGTACAATGGTTTAAAACGTGTTAGTGCGGCAGCAGTCGGGCCTCTGGTTTTATAGAATTTTAAAATAAAAAGGGATGGAGACATTGCATACGTCACACAGCAGACAGGTTGGCTCTTGTAAATTCAACGATGACGCATCTCGACAATAATAAAACAGCAGCTGAGGGTCATGTCTTTCGAGAAAATATATATCAAAACCGATTTAGAAATTTGTACATGGCTTAATTTATATGAAATATTGTATGAAATTGCAAATAGAAGACTTTTAAACTATATGTTTTCTTAATTATGCAGAGAGTGCTCGTTTATATAGGGAGTCAGGTTGGCCGAATGGTTAAGGCGTCAGATTCAAGCTCTGATCTCGAGAGAGAATACGGGTTCGATTCCCGTACCTGGCATATTTTTTATATATTTATTATGAAAGTCTTGATTTTAAGGTAGTTTATTCACGACGGCTCTACCAGAACAAACGACTGAGCTCCTTTTCGACTAAAATGGACAAAGAGCGGAAGATGTTGATTGTATCGCCGGAATTTGTCCAACGTCTTAAGTCTGGCGATGATGCGGAGAAAAATATATTATCACAGCTTGATGACGAAATGCAAAAAGTTTTAAAGTCCAAATTAACTGATCACGATAAATGGATCCAGTACAATCAGGTTTTACAACGATTCCTTCATTTCACAAACCAGGCGCGGCAGCCAATCAAAATACCTATTGAAACAACCAGTGACAGCCTATCAAATGCCTTTATTTTATCTACACTTCCCAAAACTTTTAAGAAAAAAAGCTGAAGTTTTCCTACGCATTTTGAGTACCTCAAGCGATGTGAGCTGGGATCACAAGGGTACCGTTACTATAAAGGGTGAAATTTTACCGGCGTCTAACATAGTCGATTTAATTCACGACACTCTGCGGCCTCGAAAAACTATTAATCCACCCGGACGCCTACAGTTTGCTGATTACATCAAAGACCTTAACGTTGCTAATGTGCTGCTAGCTAAACCTAAACAGCAAAAGAAGCCAACCCCGACTGGTACTACAGGAAAAACCGAAATGGAAACTGATAACTGCGAGTCCGATTTCGAATATAAATTAAAAACACCAGCTACTCATCCAAGTCCACATCAAAAAGGTTCAGTCAGAAGAACGCCGATAAGGAAACGCCTCCAAAAAAGGGCCGTTAGAAAAACGCCTCTAAGGCAGATGTCATCAACACCAAAAACGAAGGGAATTCTAGATTGGGTGCATCTTAAACTTTAAAATTACACAATGAAATTTTGATTTTATTACTTGCAGTCTTTTTAATTTGAAATGTCGTGCACCTCAAACTACAGTTTTGTAAATTGCTAGCGACTTTTTAGAAATAAGACATTCTGCTGTACATTTATATTTATATTATTAAGTATTATACGAAATAAGAACAATATATTTGTTTATTACAAAGTGTTTGTGTTTTTTATTTCTACTCTGCTTTGTTTTTTCTCGAATCTGCAATAATTACAAAGTTTAAAGCTAAAATATTAGTATTTGCAGTTATTTTACAGTTACAAAGTGTAAAATTTCAAAAAAATCAATCTACGATTTCATAATGGCCTGATATAATTTAGAAAATTGTGATTTCTTTTAATTTTGTGCGATACATTTTATAAAAAAGTGTAAAACATTTGCAAATTTTTCAACGAAATTGCTATTTCTTTTAATTTTGAGCAATGCATTTTATAAAAAGTGTAAAACATTTGCAAAATTATGCATAGTTTATGTAACATGATATCGATTTTTGTGAAAATCAATCTACGATTTCATAATGGCGTGATATAATTTAAAAAATTGTGATTTCTTTTAATTTTGGGCGATACATTTTATAGAAAAGTGTAAAACATTTGCAAATTTTTCAACGAAATTGCTATTTCTTTTAATTTTGAGCGATGCATTTTATAAAAAGTGTAAAACATTTGCAAAATTATGCATAGTTTATGTAACATGATGTCGATTTTTGTGAAAATTTATGTGGGATGGCTTGTAATTGCGTGATTTTTGTTCAATTTTCATCGTGTGTTGAATAAAATATCGTTTTTTGTATAATTTCAAGTGATATGATTCCAGTTTTTGTATAATTTATGTGACATGATGTCGATTTTTGTGTAAATTTATGTGATATGATGTGTGATTGCGTGATTTTTGTTCAATTTTCATCGTGTGTTGAATAAAAATATCGTATTTTGTATAATTTCAAGTGACGTGATGACAGTTTTTGTATAATTTATGTGACATGATGTCGATATTTGCGAAAATTTATGTGAGATGCTGTATGATTGCGTGATTTTATTCCAATTTTTGTTACTTTGGGGGTCAACACATACGTATTTTCGTAATTTTTGCGTGTTTCTATTCAAATTTATTTTCATTTGTCATCAACACAGACGTATTTTCGTAAAATGTTACTATTTTTCAATCAAAGTTGTATAAAAATATTGTTTTTTGTCGTTTTTGCAGAATTTAATGTGACAAGATGCCGATTTTTATAAATTTTCATGGGAGATGCTGTCGAAATGCTTTGGAAATTGCATGTTTTTATTCAAATATTAGTAATTGAAGCTATTTTTCACATACAAAGTATCGAAAAATCATATAAATTGAACTACGATTTCATAATTGTGTGATGTACTTTAAAAAATTACGGTTTATTTGTTAAACGTTTGCAAAATTATGCTTAGAAATAACTCTTAAAACTTTTTTACATCATTTTTTCGGTACTATAAAGTCGCTTTGTAAAGATTTTCAACGAAATTGTGCGTTTTTATTCAAATTTATTTTAATTTGTCGCCAACACATACGTCTTTTCGTAATTTTTGCGTGTTTTTATTCAAATTTATTTTCATTTGTCGTCAACACAGACGTATTTTCGTAAAATTTTACTATTTTTTCGATAAAAGTTGTATAAAAATATTGTTTTTAGTCGTTTTTGCAGAATTTAATGTGACAAGATGCCGATTTTTATAAATTTTCTACGTATTTTCGTAATTTTGCGTGCTTTTATTCAAATTTATTTTAATTTGTCGCCAACACTTACGTCTTTTCGTAAATTTTTTACAAGAAAAAATGGTTTGACTTATATTTTTAATTAGTCAAGCCTTCTCCAATACTTGCTACTATAAGCCGTTCACGATCTTTTTGGGTCAGGTGAGGCTATGACCATCTAGTAATTTTGTTGGCAGTACCTCTGCGGCAACTAAACTCCCTAATGCAAACTGACACTTTTTCTGCTAGGTTAGGTTGTTTTCAGTTTAAGGTTATATTTTCTGAATAGGTACATTGTTGCCGGATCTCTCTCTAGTCTCGACATCAACTCGTGTTCTTTTAGATCTGGTCTGTCCTTTTTAAACTGCAACTAACATCGTTTAATGGAAATTTTTTGCTGTGATCGCTGGTTCGACTTCAGCCATGGGACATCGCAGGAAGCTTTTTTTAAAATTAAAATAACGGACAAATATTTGTTAAGTCACTCATATATTAGCGCTAAAATTTAAAAATAGCCGTCGCGTAATTATGATTTCGCTATATAAAATAAAAGTAATTATTTCTATAGCGACCGATCTGATGGAGCAGATTATAAAAATAAAGTAATTATTTCTAGCTTTTCAAATTTTCTGCGAACGATTAATTTACCTGTTAGCCCATTTGAGGATGACAAAATAGAAAGTTTGCATCGAGGCTATAATGTCTTTTGTAATTACACATAGAACCGTAAAATTAACCATATTCTAACTTTTCAAATTATGCGCAGGTGAATGGAAATTTCCAGTAGGGTGGAGCAACGAGGATATTGTAAATTATAAAATTATTTCTAGCAAAGCTGTTACAAATATAATTTTTTTAAAAATTGTGTCTGCCTGTAAACACAATATGCTAAACATTCCCTATTCTCATAATATAAATTTTTGAAAAATAGTTTGTTTCAACTCGAACGGTGTGACGGCAGAGCTGCGAAATGACGTCTTGTTCAATTCCTATATGTTCAACAGACCTCGATAGCGCAGCGGTAAGGTCCTAAGGCTGCTGCCAAGAAAACTAGGGTTCGATTCCCACTCGGGTCCGACGCAAATAGCTTTTTTAAATTCAAATATTTCCGCGAGGGAATGCAAGAGAGAGACAGCAGCTTCGATGATGGAGACGGAAGATCTACCAGTTTGAACTTCAAATATTTCCGCGAAAATTCAAAATTAAAAACGACAGCCGTGAGAAGTGCCCGCGCACCAAGATGGCCGACACCCGGGAAGTTTAAAATTCAAATAATGGAACTTAGAAAAAATCGGAAAAATTCAAATTTCAAATATTCCCGCCAGAAATCCAAGATGGCCGCCGAAGTCCGACGCGTAATTTAATCGGAAGCAAATTAAAAATGGCCTCGCGTAATTTAATCAGTAGCACATATGTAAATTACATATCAAACTTCATATGTGATTAATCAGTAGCACATATGAAGAATAATTAGATCAACCCGCGAAATTAATTAGGTCAATCCGCGGATTTAATTCGCGGATTTAATTAATAGTTTGATTGACAGGTTGCTCCAGTTTAGGGGCCCCTCTACTACTCATTATGTAGCTTCATTTCACAATAGCATTGCGTTCCCATTATCGTATGCCTAAATTTCCATTGATATGCTCGAAGTAATTACTTATTACATTTTAAATTATTTTATTGGATGCAATTATTGTATTTCAAATGTCATTTCCAAAAATTGCCAGACACATCCATTATCTGCTATAGCAGATAATTTGGTCCGTAGTCACGCCTAAACCTATTTGCCAAAGTAAAAAACATAGAAGCCAATTACTGTGTTAATTATACATACGGCCACGCAAAATAGCAATCAAAGTATGTCAATATACGAAGCAATATTAAACAACAGTGAAACAGCATTGTATGGGATATCAAATAAACAGAAATGTTAGTTCACAAACCACACAGGTCAATAGTATTGTAACTGCTAAAAGCAGTGCATAAATTTAAGTGTGAAATACACGCATTAGAGCTATGTAGAAATTTCAACAAATAAAAGTGAAGTCTTAAGCTTGTTTATTTTTGGTACTAATGTGCGTTTAAGAAAAACAAACAGATAATAAGAGAAAGACTCCGGCTGCTGAAGTAGGCTAAAATTTGGAATTCAGTCAAATTTCTAATATTTGCCCAACCTTTGCCACGGATGTAGACATCTAAATTTACTTCTACCTTCTTTGGTGACTCTTGGTTGAAATGCGCACCCTCTTTTGTGACTCGCTTGTTGATATCAAAATGTTTCTTGTCTTTTTTAAAGCCGTGCTCCTGGTTTAACAGAACAGAACACATATTTTAAACCGTTCGATAATCGCCCATCCTGCTGTAGTTATGTTTGACTTTATATTCACTAGCAGGCTTTCTGATCCGTAACCGTGTTCATTAATAAAAAAGGTCAACGATTTTTTTCTAAAGTCTAAAAATATGGTAATCATACTTCCCGTGCTAAACGCTAAATGCTAAATACCAGCGGAAATTGGAAAATGGGATTTCTAAAAAGTTAAAATATTTATTTTTACCTTAAGTTGTCTCCTTACATAAAGGCGATCGTTAGTAAAACATTAACGAATTAATGTTATTTTTAGCTGCTGCACTTAGACTTCAAGCTAGCATAAACTAATAAAAATTTTTAAAAAATTGAAAGAACTTTACTCAGAAGCCCGAAGTAAAGCAGGCGTTCGTTGCCTCACCCAACGAGGACGGTACCGATGTGTGAGATGCGGCTGCCTTAAATTCAATGTATGTATTGTTTACCATTGTTCCATTTTTTAGACATTTATTTTTATGTATGTGTTTGCTCCCATTTTTGTCAAGGGAAAAGTTTGAGCTATGTAGAAATGATCATTTTTATTTATTTCTCAGTTGAAACAAAAATAAACAACATTTAATTTTTTTATGTTCTCAGCCTGCATATGTTGGGTCCAAAATATACTCTTTTGCGTCAAGAGTAAAAACCTGAGCTATGTGCTATTGCTATTATTTAAGTGATAGTTCTTGTGTTAAAGCAAAACTAGACAGAATTTTGTTTTTTTGAGGTACTCACAGATATTTTATTGAAATTTTCTCGGTTTTATGGTAGGAAGGCATATACATCGCATGCATAATATCGTCTATCTCAGCAACAGGCAGACAGACAGAGAGATAGGCAGACGAAATTAAGAAAATTTGTTTTTCGTCAACTAGGAACCTTGAAACGTAAACATCTGAAGAAATCTAGGAAGGTAATTTTTTGGCGATTGCAATAAGTACTTCTTTCGTCTTTTGGAATAGGGAAGTAAAATAGAGTTTTAGTGCGAATTAACTTAGCAGAAAGATAAACCTACAATCGTTTAGAGTAAATTGTTTTAAAAGTAGTAAGTGCATGGGATACACTAAATTACTTACTATCCCTTCGATAACATTTTAACAATCCCCGTGTACGGCCCCGGAGGGGCGTTGCTTTCTACTTCTACTTAAGGTAGAATGTAGTACAGCAAATATTCAAAATGTAGTTTGTTGGAATTGTAAAAACATTACCGACATATATTTGGACCCCTTTTCTATTTTATAATTGCCTTGAACAGTCAAACTAAAGGTTGTTGTGTTTGCGAAGTTGAGGTACTGCTCCGTAGTAGCTATTTTGTGAAGCCTTACCGTGTAGCTTTACGACGATTATCAAATTTATTCAGCTACCATAGAATGCCGGCTACTAAAATTGATCTGAATTCTGACCAGACCACTTACAAGTGTTCAAAACCATCATGGAAATCTCTCGAATAATGGAATACGAAGATCGTAAACTTTTAACATATTTAGCTTAAAAAGAGAAAGAGAGAGAAATAAGAAAGAAAAAAATAATAATATACGGAATCGATGAAGGAAATGAACGCAGAGAACGTGAACTAAAACTAAAAGAAAAAGTGAGAATTATAATAAGAGAGATAGGAATACAGATAAATATGTAAGAAGACATAACAGAAATCAGAAGATTGGGAAGCGAACAACGGGGAAAAAGAAGACCAATACTGATAGAACTAAGAGACCTGAACAAAACGATGGAGATACTAAAAGTTACAAGAAAACTAAAAGGAACAGAAATATACATAGAGAAGAACTTTACAAAAGATATACAGGAACAGAGAAGAGATCTAGTGAAATACATGAAACAGTATAGAGAAAAGGGAGATCACGCAATACTACGATACAATAAACTGATAATAAATGGAGAAGGAATGGAAAAACTAAATCAAAGAGATAGACAGAAGTATAAGGAAGTAGAACAGACACAGACACAGAAAAAGGGTATGAGAGAGAGAAGAACAAAAAAAAAGATAGAACAACGAGTCAAAGATCCCCAGAGACAAACGGGGAATAGACACTAAGAGATAATTTAACTAAAATCACAAAAACAGGACGGTATACAAAAAACTGGTAATGAGCGAGGGAGGGAAACTAGACACGACAAGGCAAAGAGTGAAGGCTAACGCAAATGGAAATAAGACAATGGACGAAAATGACAAGCCTAATTAGACAGAAACATGTAATTACAAAAACATAGGAGAAAAGATGACAAAAGAAATAAGAAACAGAAAGAAAAAATAGGAAGAACAAAAAAATACCAATAGGAATATAACAACACTTACAGGGCAAGAGCTAGAGATTACAGAAGAGATGGATGAATATGGAATTGATATGCTAGGAGTAAGCGAAACTAGGAAAAAAAGAAATGGGACAATAAAACTGACAAATACGCACTACATGTTTTACTCAGAGGTAACACGGAAAGAAGGGGCAAAAGAGGGAGTGGGGCTCATCGTGAATGAAGTCATGAAGGCAGAGGCAATAAATTCGAGAATGGTAATATTACACCTGCAAATGGAAGAAAGAATAGTAATTATACAAATATACGCACCAATGTAAGGAAGTGAAGTAAGGAGAATTTAAGAATTCTATAACGAATTACAAAAAAAAATAGATGAAGTGAGAGAGGATACCGATAAAATAATAATAATGGGGGACTGGAACTCTCGAGGAGGAAGAGATGTGAATAGAGGGATGGGATGTATGGGCGTATGTGGAGAGGAAATAATGAATACAAATGGAACTAAAATGCTAGAATTCTACCAGTTAAACGAACTATTGATAGAAAATACTTTCTGGGAACAAGAACTAGAAGACAAGTATACATTTGTGGCAGATGAGAGACAGGCCAAAAGTATAATAGACTATATAACCTATACAGCGGAATTAAGACATAGTATACAAACAAATAGTAACTGAAAAGGGGGCGGAACTAGGAACGAATCACAGACTAGTAAGAGCGACATGGAAAATACAGAAGCAAAAAAACAGAAAACGAAATAAAATTAGCAAAGTACAATGCTACCTACAGTAACTCATTAAAATAGGAAACAGCTCCATATTAACCATGTAGATTTTCCAACTGTCCAAAACAAAATAAAGCAACTACTAGTTACTATACGTAGTTTTGAAAATTGGCAAATAGCAATGGTTGTATATACATACGAGTACTAATGATCATACTAAAAGCTTCATCGCCTCCATCGCTTACAAAAGTGAAGTTGTTTTGTCAATATGGCTCGTCATCAGAATTAAGAAAAACTAACATTGCAAATAGGACAACGCTTCCTTGCTCCCGTATAACAAGATAGAGTTCTACATATTACAAAATATAACATACGCCTTCATCCACATTATTTCCACATTTCCACAATAATCAAAAGTGCAGCAATTTTCACGTACGGAAGATATGAGCGACTACTTTGAAAAACAACTTAGTCTAGCCCAAACTATTGGTGGCGAATGATTTAGTATTTGAACAATGAGGATATATTGCTTTCGTTTATTAATAATCTTGATGTGTTGAGCGGACATTACTTTTAGCGCTATGGAAGCGTCTTGAGTTCGTAGCTCAACCAATTGGCTAACATCTTACTGCTTATAGTATACTTCCTGATACAATTTCCCGGTTTAGATTTGCTTTCTTTAAACATAACAGATGATAGTTTACTGCCGACCGGTGATATTAATAAACTATCAATTGTCGTTACGCTGGATGGCACAAAGACCTTCGAATACAATGTGATGGCCTTATTATATTTAATGGGTTTTATAATAACTTTCGTACTTTTTACTAGACAGCTTCGCAATCGATTTTAAAAGACGCTCTTAAATTGTAAAATTCTATTCTTCTCTCTGTAATTTGAAGAGTTTTACAGATTCTTTCTATAGATTCTTTAAAATAGTTATCAAGTTGAAAACAATAGCATAGTTTTAAAAATAAATAGAACTGTTCGCTCGGAAAAGTTATATTATGTAAAGAATAAAAATATGCGCTAAACTGTTATCTTGAGGACAGCGGCGTTTTAATCGAGGGTGCAAGGGGTGCACGGCACCTAAGCGGCAGGGTCTAAGAGGCGGCATAACGTAACTGATTTTTTTAAATTCAAAATATAGTTCCTCTGTTATTGTTTGAGCCAAAGTGTCGTAGCCAATAAGACAATGAGTCGAAAATTCGGCCGAAATGGTAGCTGAAGAAGTTCCTCCCCAAGGATGTTCAAAGAAGGAAGCGATTCAGGACACGACACAACAGGATTTGCAGCGGCAATTCTTCTCACTAGGTACGAGAATAACTTACGAGGCTTAATGAAGAGGTGTCTTTTTGTTTTTAATGTGCACTAAGGCAAAATGGTTCTCCCACAGGCAGGTGAGCAGAACCCGAAACGGAATAAAACGACCTCGCCCCGGAAATTTATTTCGTCGGTCACAACGCCCCAAAACGTCCTAGATTACTACACGACTCTCTTAGTTCACAGCTCAACGGGAATTAATTTCGAAATATGCAGGCAGCTCAAGGATCACCCCACGCATCAGAAAATTGCATCTCTTTTTAGCAGCAAACCGACTGAATTTTCCGTCTCGCTATTACGCCATGAAGTGAAACGTTACTCAAAGAACCCGGGGGAAGTCCCGGTTAACAAAGCACAAAAAAAAGGTTCCAACACACTTGCAATGCCACGTACAGGAATTCGAGAGGCTTAAATATCAAGTTGCAAGAATAATTCTTATGAACTTTAGGCGCTAAGTTATTGAAAGAAAACATTGGGATTTAAGGCCTAGTTTCGTTATTGCTTAAGACAAAGAGCTTGCTTAAAATGTATTTCCCTCCCTAATATTTCACAAGGTAACACACATATATTCCAAGAATTTTTAGGCGCTGACGCCCGGATGTCGAAACAAATAAGCAATTCGTGCACTGCAAGAAAGTGCTTGCGGGGTAATTCCATACAACGCGAGCATTTTAAGTTTGCCCAGATAACTTTGATTACAAGCTCCAGGCACAGGGTTGTATTTAGTAAAATTTAGGTAGAACAAACGAGGTCGAGATAACGTAACACCCTCCGACCCTCTCCTACCGAGAGAGTTGCTGGAAGATTAGCTTACTGACTATGCGGGTTGAGATAGCCGTCACTTCTTGGGATCCCAACCACGCCACGACGGATAGCTTCAAATAACAGAGTGAGAAGAGAGAAGAAAATATAAAAGACCGGTTACCCCGGTGGAAACTACGAAAAGCCCCAATCAAGCCTAGAAAAACCCTCTTCGAACCAGGGAAGCGGGCAACTATGATAATTAATGCCCCACAGGAGGGTACTCCGCCAGGGGTCCCATTACAACCTCCAACCGAAATTCCAAATGTGTTCAAAAATACAACAAAACACGGGCCACTCCACCCGGTGGAGGGTGGTGTCCAACATCCTCAAAAAGAATGCCGACCATGGCAGAGCGACTATGGCACGCGTCCATGGGGTGACGGATAAGCGAGACGACCGGACCCACTGCCAGCTCACTCACCGACCCCAAGACACGGTTTTAGGGAAAAAGTGCCAAAGGCAAAATGGGCGAGGGCAATGCCAGGTGTCGCCGGACACACGGTAAAGGGAGGATAGAACGAAGGAAGAAAGGTGAGATATAAAAGAAGATGTTCCACCTGTGATTTGTTTTGCTCTAGAAAGAGCTTATCACCATAAGGAAAAAGTCATACCTGTGGACTCTTCCGACCAACCGACCAATCGGACACAGGGAGGGTTTGTAAAGACTACAAACACAAAAAAAGGAAGCCCGTAATCCAACCCCAGAGGCTATCTGAAGAGGGCACGTTGCGCGTCACGGGATCAGCGCATTGTGTGAGTCCCACAGCAGGAATACCAACAGGGAAAGAAAGGACGAAAGCTTGCCACAGAGACTGTCAGGAATTGTCATTGATCGATAGTAGTATAAAAAAAGAAAACTAAGTCCACCGAAATTCTCAATCGATGACGATGCCGAAAGCCAAATCGTTTATGAATTTGCCAGATGCGAGACCGAAAATGACTCCGACGCCAAACACCAAAAGAAAATCCGGAAAAAACAAAGTCTCCAATAAATGTCAAACATAAACCTCACTAAAGAAACAACATGCGAACAGCCTGCCAGTACTGTCACACGAAGCTCAAAAGCTAACAACGAAACTGTTCCTCCCAAAATCCAGAGGGCAGGGACAATACGTGACGACCTAAAGTCATCAAAAGTTTTTAACGAAATTGGTCACAAGAAACCCAATACATTACCTAAGGTCATAAAAGGTCTTCAACGAAATTGTTCACAAAGAACACGGAATGTGATAACCTAAAGTCATCAAAAGAAAATTCGGTAGATGACGACAGATCGTCA
Source organism: Agriotes lineatus (assembly GCA_940337035.1). NCBI lineage: Eukaryota > Metazoa > Arthropoda > Insecta > Coleoptera > Elateridae > Agriotes > Agriotes lineatus. Next base: position 41,376 of record CALNHX010009881.1, read on the forward strand.
ATAAATAAGTCACGTAAGACAAAACGACAACAAGCGACTAAATCTCGACATACTCCCACACGACAGACAACTAAGTCAACAAACGAAAAGGTATGATAATAAGTGTACATGACACTTCGACAAGTGTTGATGCCCGCGATGAAATCAGCAAACGAAGTTGGGCAATGCACGTTAAAAATTAAAACGAAATAAAAGTCAATAAAAAACACTACGCCAAGCCAACTAAGAAGATGGTTTGAGAGACCTTAAAAATTCGCAAATGCGGATCTCACAAAACACACCAACACAAAACCTCACCTTAACATCGAACCAATACACAATAATGAAGGCGAAATGGTTTCCAACTCGTCAACAAACATCAACGCGGCACCACATCAAAGAATGATAACAAAAAAGGTCAACATCGGTAATCTAGAACGTCAACAGCGAAAAATTTCAAATTAGCTGAAGGCTAAACCAAATCAACAATAAACGAATTCAAAAAAGTTCGATACTGTCCAAAAATTTCAGAGTTTTAACAAAACAAACACGGTTTACTTAAAGATCCATACTAAAATAAACGATAGCACCAGCAAGAATGGCTCCAAAATATACCTTAGCACGGAAAAGAAAATGTTGAAATATTAAACACCAAAAAAAAAAATACAAATTCCGCGAAAAATCCCGGGAAAAACAATGTTTGGTATGACAAAGGGATGGCAAGAAACTCATTTGATAGAAGAAGACAAATAGAAAACACGCCCTAATATGAAAAAAACCCGATTCCAAACTTCAAAGTCCTAAAAAGTCATGTTTTCATAAAAAATACTAGAAAAAACTATGTGCTGTTAACGTCAAAGACAGAAATAAAGCTGTACGATAAGAAAAAAAATCGTTAATAGCAAAAACAATGCCAAAAGGGCGTTATTGACAAAAACAAAGCCACACGTTGGGCTAGCACTAAGAATCTGTTACATAATAATTTAATTTAATCGACATTGACTGCAGTAGCGGAAAAAGAGTAAAGGGTTCACCGGTTTTTACGATAACAGATATTAAAATGTGTCGGAACAGATAAAGGCGTTCCTGTTACCCTCGGCTTAGCTCAGTCGTGAGGGGGTAGTTCAAAAGTTCAGTTAACAACCTACGGCACTTACCTTATAACTTATACTAATGATGAGGTGTCTTTTTGTGTCTTTAATGTGCACTAAGGCAAAATGGTTCCCCACAGGCAGGTGAGCAAAACGAAACGGAATAAAACGACCTCGCCCCGGAAATGTATTACGTCGGTCACAACGCCCCAAAACGTCCAGCGAACTTCTGCTAAAACAGTTCACCAAATCGCCGAGACGGCACAATTAATTACATCATACTTGTTAACACGAAAACGAAATTCTTGACTAAAGCCGCCGCCGTCCGCGGGAAACGCGGCGGCGGAGGAAGATTCCTACACGACTCTCCTAGTTCACAGCTCAACGGAAATTAATTCCGAAATATTCAGGCAGCTCAATGATCACCCCCCCGCATCAGAAAAATGCATCTCTTTGTAGCAGCAAACCGACTGAATTTTCCGTCTCGCTTTGCGCCATGAAGTGCAACGTTACTCAAAGAACCCGGGGGAAGTCCTGGTTAACAAAGCACAAAGAAAAGGTTCCAACACACTTGCAATGCCACCTACAAGAATTGCAGAGGCTTAAATATCAAGTTGCAAGAACAATTCTTAAGAACTTTAGGCGCTAAGTTATTGAATGAAAACATTGGGCTTTAAGGCCTAGATTCGTTATTGCTTAAGACAAAGAGCTTGCTCAAAATTTATTTCCCTCCCTAATATTTCATAAGGTAACACGCATATATTCCAGCAATTTTTAGGCGCTGACGCCCGGATGTCGAAACAAATAAGCAATTCGTGCACTGCAAGAAAGTGCTTGCGGGGAAATTCCATACAACGCGAGCATTTTAAGTTTGCCCAGATAAATTTGATTATAAGCTCCAGGCACAGGGTTGTATTTAGTAAAATTTAGGTAGAACAAACGCGGTCGAGATAACATAACAAGTCGAGTGTATCATAATTTGAAATAGGAGATTTTATCGACGTCTCTAAAATCTAGGGCATCTTCAGTTGATGTTTTGTAATATTTGTTAAAAATGACTTAATTATCGATCGTGTTACGTATTTATTTAACATTACCTGTCACTGTTTCTGAGGGTATAATATAATTTTCTAAGTTGAAAATTATAAAATATTATTTAAGATCATGCATGACACAAGAAGGTTATCACAACTAGCTATAAGTAGTGAATACGACATTGACATAGATATCAACTAACTTTAAGCCTGCCACATAAGTGGCCTTGTACTTATTAAAATAATGTTTGCATTTTAAAATTGAATTGTAAAGAATGAAGTTACAGAAGAAAATTTATTAACGTCTTTAAGAAAGAAAGAGCACCGCAAGAAAAATAACTGTTGCTAGGTTAAATAACGGTTAAAAAAGAGTTTAAATTATGTACAAAACAGGTAAATGTTTCTTAATGTTTATAGTAGTACCTAACCAGTATGAGGAAACACTTTGCAATGCGAATTACATTAATTTGCAACGAAAAACGACAATCGTAGTCTAAGGGATTCGAACCTGTGCCCCCAGGCGGGATTCGATTGCTTGACTAAATTCAACTGACTGACGTAATAGCTTCTCGTTGCATTATGAAGGATACGGTGATGAGAAAACCCACGGAGGTCGAATTGCTTCCGAAACCTACCGATGAGACGTAACACACGCCGACAGGCAGTCATCTAGGCAAGCACAACATGCGTTTTTATATAGGGTGTTGCAAAAATGGTGGATTAACTACATACTAAATTATTAGAGAAACCTTCGGGTTATGTTTCTTAAAAATATGGTAGTCTAAAGTTTGAGTCTTACTTTCTTCAATATTCAGTATTACGATGGCAAACACTACACACTTAAATCTGATTATACAAATATAAATATTGATAAATAATTTTCATCAGTAACTAAAAGAAACTTAAGAACCCTTAAACTTAAAAAATAATATAAAAAACGAAATAATTTGACGACAGTTCCTTTAATAAGTTGCAACGAAATTATTTCAATTAAGTGTTACATCCATGGAAACAATATAGTTTTACCTATTTGTAATTAAACAATGTTGCAAATTCAGCTAGTTTAGAGGTTCTTATTAACCTCGTTGTATCTTCAACAACATAATATAACGATTTTCACTATATATAAAGAGAACGCTGTAAAAGATCAAGAAAAGTTTGAATTTGGTTGTGGGAAAGAAACAAACATTACCTACTTTCAATATTCTAATTAATATTTAAAAATTATCAGACTACGGGATTAATAATAAATAAAAGTGTTTGGTTTACATTAAGAATCGTTCTATATTTAGCTTTACTCAACCTACATCACTTACCTTCCCTAACCACTTAACTCACAACCCAGAGGGGCGATATATGAGACTTTGCACCAAGACGGCAGGTATACTAGGGACGCCCCTGCTTGAGGTACTCTTGAAGATGAAGCAGTCAAACTGTTATGTACACTAACTATTCGACTGCTTGCCCAGACGAATTTCTATCTGGACGTGTAATATTAAGCTACTCCAACTGATCCAGTAAGCAACGGGTGTGGCACTTTCAAACAAAAAGAATTATGTTAACTGAGTTCAGATAGTAATAATAAATTGAACGAAACATGTTTTTATTGCAGCAAAATGCAGGCAGTTAAGTTCGGATTGTCTCAAGAACTCTTTACCTAAGACTAACCGCGCTGCAATTACTGTATTTGGGTCAATTTTATCTCCTTTTTCAAGTATTAAGGTTACATTTACACAGTGCCAATATTTAGGTAACGTATCAAAGGAAAACAGTTGCTCAGGCAGGTAAGTGGTCGGTAAATAAGACAATATATTTCGCATGACTCATCTTAAAGTGACACATGGTATTGAGTACGTT
>CALNHX010009882.1:0-45316 GCA_940337035.1 Agriotes lineatus
GTGACACAAAATGTCGCTAGTGTGACAGCGTATTTGAATGTTTTTAAAAGCGAAATTACTGTGAGAAATGCGTCAGGTAATTATTCAAATTTTCGTGCTTGCAACAATTAGCACTGTTTTGTTTCAGTGATGACGTAGGAACACTTCTCCTTGCTTGTTTCGTAACGTAACCTTGCTTGTTTCGTAACGTAAAAGGGACGCCAAAATGTGCATTATTTTTTGTTCGCTTGGGTTCTCAGCCGAATTCGCACAATCCACCGACGCTACTCGATTTTTGGAAAAACCGAAGCAAATGGGGCCTCGGAGAAATGCTAATCTACTCCGGAAAGATTTGACCTCGGATTTTAATGCGTTTCCGACTCTCTATACTTAAATTTGCAGACTTTATCCTACCTCGTTCGCAAATTTCTAAGCTGCCCGTTGTGAATGCTGCTCGGATATTCTGCTGGAGACGGTCCCCTGGCTGCAGATGCTGTCCGTGACGTTCTTGCAGTCCTCCCCGACGTAATGCAGTGCAGGCCTCTGGCTCTGGATTCTTACTTTTGCCGGTAAAATTATCGGAAACCACAGCTGAACGACAGCCGATGTCCTCGGAGAAGCGATTGGAGAATTTTATATTTTAGTGCTGCGGAAACCTTTACAAACACTGTCACATGTACTCCAAGATGGACACAATAAAATGCAATTCTTTTTTCTTGGTAATATGCTCGTCTAATGGTATAAATATCTATTTAAAAGTAGAGCACACATCTAACAAACTTCATGTAAAAATTGATTCAATTGTTATTTTTGTTTTATCAACAAAACAGCATCGGGTTGCTAGGTTCTATATTCTCTTATGTTAAGGGAAAATAATTTTGGTAAAGAAAGGTTACAAATGGAAGTAAATTTGAGTACTTAAATTATATTTACAGTTTTCTTAAAACTAAATTATTGTTTTTAATCTTGTAATTAAGAATTGTTCGGTAGCGTTGCGTACACAAACGTTATTATTTTTATTATGTAATTGCTCTGCTTTGCACTATTACACTTTATTTTTAAATTCACTGATTTTTTTGAGTTCACCATATTCTCGTCGTTATCTTTTCTCTTCTGTTGCCTTCTAGAATTGCTCTTTTGCAATATTTCTATTATATTATCCTGCTTAATTTACCTTTCTGCTTTGCTTACTAACTTCACCATCTTTTGCTTTTGACTTAATAAACTACTCTACTTTTATAATGCAGCCAACAACCTTTTGTGTCAAATACATTTCATAAATTGGTCTGGCTTTACATGTTTGCAATTAGATAAAACATCCCACCTCTGTGCTTATTGAATCCGTCAATTATCTTGCACTGCATACAGAGCCAAGTCGTGGGCCTCATACCATCTCAGTATTATTCGAATTAATAGTGACCCTGTTTGACTTGCAATTTTTGCGTTTGCTCGGCTACACTGCGCTTGGCCATGCAAATGCATTACACCACTCGGTTAGGTAATCAAGCCATTACCTAACTGAGTGGTGTAATGAACTTCATTACCTAACGGAAATAGTGTCAAATGTGTGACGTAATGAGATACTTATCTCACTGGAGTAGATAAAATAATATGCTATTCTCTAACTTGGCAGAAAAATGATAATTTAGTCTTGTCAGTTGGAGCAATAAACGTTATGTTTAGAGGCGCTTGGAGAAAAATATTTTATAAATTTGTGATATACTAAAGCGTTTAGGTAAACTGATGATAGTTTTCTATTAATTCAAATACGTACATATAAATTTAAATTAGATTGTGTTGATCTATCTATTTGACAAGATTTTTACCAAATACGTCATGGTCTCGATTATCCGGGAGCCGTTTATGTGGTTTGCAGGTTAACCGTGTTAACCGTGCCGGCCACCAGTATTACTGGTTTGGATGACTTATTGTATTATATATTTTAATAAACTTGGAAAATAAACGAGTACACTAGCACTGTTTTGAATATTTAATTAGCACATCATCCTCTTTGAATTAAATACCAAAGTAGAAGAGATAACACATATTAAGTAAATATCCTCTAACGTTTGTAGGAAAACCCAATTGTATTACATTTAATCTTATCGTCCAGTTTCTCATGTACTCTAGAATTTAATCAATCGTGAATTTCATGGTGTTTTTTATAAATAGCATGTAATAAACCACACTCAAAACAATTTTCTTTTTAATTTTGTAATAATTACTTAACAATGTAATTGCTACTAGGAAGCTGAAATTTTGTATTTCGGCTTACGTCTTAATTGAAGATAACTTTTTCAACACTATGTCTACCAAACACTGTCCCCACTGCTCTGAACAAATATCGCAAGTGGCCAGACGGTGGGCTGTGATGGGTGTTCATCGGCGATTCATATCGAAGGTATTGATTTTATCAAGGAGAATCTCGGCTTTCAACGCAGTTGATGAGAAATGCACGCAAAAACATCAAAATCTACTGCGCAAAATGTCTGGCATTTGAAAATCTATTCAGCAAAATAGTGGATTCACTTGCGTTAATTGAAAAGCGTGTGGTTAAAATCGAAGAACACATTTCTAAACCAGCTGAACTTACTCCCCAGAATATGTAAAAAATTATCTTCGAAGTTAAAGAACGTACCAGCGTGAAAATAATTTAATCGTTCTTGGCCTTACAGAACTATCACAGGAGGATGGATCTAAAGAGATTTTCTCAATTATAGTTGGCACAAATCACGCGCAGCAAATTTTAAAAATGCAACGCTTGGGTGAAGTTCGTGCTGATAGTAAGCAGAGAATACTCAAGGTCCGTTTCTTCGAACCAGAAATAGTGAAATCTATTTGAAATCTCACAAAAATACACCTTTTGCATAGTTATTACTACGAGGCGCTCAAACCTCTCAATAACTCGAATATCTCAACTCATAAACGGCATTCCAGCAATTGTGAAAAAACTAAGATACTTCCCTGCCTCTGAGTCTCTCACCATCTACCATCAAAATATTCAAAGTTTACCAAATAAAACTCTAGAATTAAGTATTGATATTGAACCACTGAACCCTGATGTTGTTTGTTTATCCGAAACATGGCTCAAGCCGGATCAACCAATTGCTCTGAGAGGTTACTTACTTGCGGCTCCTACATCTGAAGCAACTATGGAGTAGTGGTGTTTGTATTTTGTTCGGCAGGGATTGCTTTTTAAACCTCTCGAGTACTCCCAGTTCGCGGAGGACAAACATTTTGAATTTGTTGGTATTGAACTCTCCTAATTGAAGACTGTATAATTTGTTATTACCACAACCCCTTGGGGTCAAAGGACACCTTTATCACTAACTTATATAATTTGCTACACACTGTTGCCATGTACAAGTCATACGATATTGTCAGCGTACATAAATCAAACGAGTAGAGACACTGACTGTCGATTCATTTGATGTAAAAATACCGATTTGGATGACCTTGAATGGCTCCTGGGGAGTACTTTCCGATAATACTAACAGATGGCACCACTACTTGTCACATCACGGCCAACTAAATTACTATGGCCTGCACATAGGGAACACCTCCTGTAGCCACCTATTGTGAAAATTTAAAAGCATTTAGTGTGTTTCTTAGCTCAAATGTCAAAATCTGACGTTTAACTTTAAAAGGTTAGTTGCACCATGAAATCTCAGTTTATTGTTTTTGTTGAAATTTAACACCATTTCTAATAAATCAATACAAAAAGTAAGTTTATTTGTGGAAGTTTTAATCCACGGTCTTGCAGATAAATTAAACGTAGCAAGGGTCCTGGCACAGTAGTTGACAATAATGGGGAGATGCAATTATCACAGGTAATCTTTTGTTGTATTTTTAATACACAAATGCTATGGAAAATGTTGGTTTCAGGCATATCATTGATTTCTAAACTTTGGATTTTCAACCGTAGTTTCTACTGGTAATAATAATTCTTCGCTATTGATGATGCTGTTTGGAGAGATGATAGTTGGGCAATACTACTAATAAAACTTAAATGTTCTGCGCTATTTGAACTGGCAGACAATTTAACTATTCCACAGCGCAAAAATTTGCCTTAGTGCATATTCTGCTGTTCGGGCATCTGTAGCTTCATTGAGAGAAAGTTGCTTAAACTGTATCAGAACTGAATACTCGTGTTAATACATAATAGAAGCCAGCTTGCACAAGAGAAATTCTATGCATAAATAAGTAGTACTTTCCATCCATTCCATCATTCAGCAGTCTGCCTAGACTCTCGGAAGACGAAACCAAGCCATCAATGTCTGCTGAAGGTGAATATGTGCGATCAGACAACGATAGTGATTTTGAAGCAGATTCAGACAAGCCCCAACGTTTCAATCACAGAACTGAACGATTTCAGTAGAGACCTGAACCCCTCAAAAGAGTCTTTAGAATTACTTGCCTCCATAGTAAAAGAAAAGAATCTGCTTCATCCTTGTACTAATATTACATTTTATCGTAAAAGAGAAAAGGATGTGCTGCCTTTTTTCTCTCAAGAAAATAACGTATTCTGTAATGATATAAAAAGACTCTTAGAAGCAATAGGTGTATCAGATTACGTACCAGAAGAAAGGCGTCTTTTTATTGACAGCTCAAAACGTAGTTTAAAATGTGTTATTTTAAACAACCGTAACAGATATGGCGCAATACCCATTGGTTATTCTACCATCTTGAAAGAGGAATACGAGACAACATCACTAGCCACATCAGTGGGTGATTTGTGTCGATCTAAAAATGGTAAACTTCCTTCTTGGACAGCAAACGTGATACACAAAATATCCTTGTTTTTTATGTCTTTGGGACAGCAGAGCTAAGGATCAGCACTGGCCTGACAAAAATTGGCCCCTAAGAAACGTCATAGTTCCACGAAAAGAAAACGTAATCAACACACCTTGAGTTGCGAGTTTGCCTATCAAGTTGGGACTTATGAAGCAATTTATGAAAGTGTTAAATCGAGATGGACTTTGCTTTGGAAGCTTAATACGTATATTTTCTGGGATTAGCATGGAAAAACTAAAAGCAGGCATATTAGATGGCCCTCAGATGAGACAGATTATAAAGGATCCACAATTTACCGCAGCAATGAACGAGATTGAATCTAATGCTTGGTGCTCATTTGTTAAAGTAGCACCAAATGTTCATGCCAATCATAAAACAGAGAATTACACAGAATTAGTGGAAAATATGCTTCTAAATTTAATATTCTCGTTTGTAACATGAGCATAAAACTTTACTACCTCCACAAACACTTAGATCGATTCCCACAAAACTTAGGTGATTACAGTGAAGAACAAGGCGAAACAAGGACATCGAGACGATGGAAAAACGATATCAAGGAAAATGGGATAACCATATCAAGGCCGACTACTGTTGGAGTCTACAGCGAGACTGCCCTACTAAACTCCATCCTAGAAAATTGTATTAAAGAAGATTTTTAGGTGATAAGCCATGAATGTATATTTATCTATTTTGTGAATTAAATACGTTACTTTGATGTCTAATGAGATAAAGTCAGGAAGAAGAAAAAAGAGTGGAAAAAATATCTATCTACCAAAAAACCAGAACAGTATGAAATATATAAAAACCAAAGGAAAAAAATAAAAGAGTTAGTTGTAACAGCAAAAAAAAAGTTATGGCAAGATTTTGGACATAAAATGGAAAATGACAGCTGTGGTAATCAGAAACTATTCTACAAAGTTTTAAAATCGATCAGAACAGAAAAACCGGTAAAAGAGTTACACGTAAAAAACAAAAAGCAAGAAATATTAACAAACAATATAGACATCTTGGAGAGATGGAAAGAATACTTTGAAGAGCTACTAGGACATCAAACGCAAATTAACGAAATAAGGAATACCGAAACTGAAACTGAATACCAGCCTGACGAGAAAGAAATAGAAAAAATAAAAATCGAAGCGCTAGAGAATGTAGTTAGGAATCTAAAAAATGGAAAGGCCCCTGGAAATGACAAGATCACTGTGGAAATGATAAAGAATCTGGGAGAAGTAGGGATGGAAATAGTATTAGAAATACTGAACAAAGCTTGGACCAATGAAAAAATACCGGTAGAATGGGGAGTAGCTTTAATAATACCAATACACAAGAAAGGCGACCACCAACAATGCAACAACTACAGAGGAATAACCCTACTGAACACCATTGTAAAGATATATGAACAAATTATCAACAATAGATTAAGGCCGATATTAGAACCCCAACTAGAATTACAAAGCGGATTCAGGCCCGGAATGAGTACTCAGGATCATATTTTTACAATAAAACAAATAACAGAAAGAAGACAACTACAAAATAAAAATCTATATTTAGCTTTCATAGATCTAGAGAAGGCATTTGACTCAGTCCTAATCAAAGGTGTGGAAGGGACTAAAAGAAAGAGGGGTACACAACAAAATATTAAGAGTGGTTCAAGACCTATACAAAACCAACACAAATTACACAGGCCTGCAAATTGAAATTTTTGATTTTTTTTTACCGTAATGGGTGAATCGTATGTATTTTGTGTGCTGAGTCCAAATATGACCTCAGTTTTTCTCCAGCACGTAGGGATTTTCCGCAAAATGAAAAAGAAAGTTATGCAAAACCCGCAGTACATATAGGTAAAAATGCATTTTGAAATAAAAAAATATATATATTACTAGTGGTTTATTTACATTTTTAAATACAATTTGATAAAAATAATATGTAGTATATACAATAAGGATTTATAATTCTTTATATCTACATCTTTTTCCCCCAAAACTCCGTTTTGAGCTTTTCCGTTTGTGTGGGATGTCTGGAAGTTCTCTATGAAGCATCCAACAGTAGTCTCCCACCATATTCACATCCCATCGTCCTTGGTACCTCCGTTCCATTTCTTTGATGTCTTGGTGGAACCTCTCGTCCTGCTCTTCACTTACGGCACCAAGGTTTTCTGGGAAATAACTCAAATGGGAGTTCAAAAAGTGAAGTTTCAAGCTCATGGAGCACCCCAAGGTTTTAAAACATTTCAACATTTTATTTACAATTTCTTCATAATCCGGGTCCTTATTGTTCCCCAAAAACTTAGTCACAACTTCTTTAAATGATATCCACGCCTCTTTCTCAGCTTTTTTCATCACCTTTTCAACTGATTGTCTTTCATTAGTTTCCGAATGTCCGGGCCAACAAAAACACCCTCCTTTAACTTTGCCTCAGACAGTCCGGGAATTTCTTTTCAAGGTATTTGAACGTTTCGCCATCTTTTGGCAATGCCTTGACAAACTGCTTCATCAGTCCAAGCTTGATGTGAAGTGAAGGTAAAAGCACTTTTTTGGGATCAACCAAAGACTCAAAGTGAACATTTTTTTCTCCAACTTCAAAGTTCTCGTTGGCCACACTTTTTGGCTCCAGTGCTGTGCTTTTGCCCGGCTATCCCACTCACATAGGAAACAAGGGAATTTCGTATAGCCACCTTGTTGTCCAAGTACCATAGAGATGACTTTGAGATCACCACAGATAGGCCATCCAAACTCCTTATATTTCAATTTATCAAGGATAAAAGCCATGTTGTCATACTTTTCTTTTAGATGCACAGAGTGCCCCACAGGTACAGAAGCGTATTTATTGCCGTTGTGTAGCAAAACTGATTTAAAGTTCTTTTTGACGAGTCAATAAAAAACCTCCATTCATCTGACACATGTTGAATGTTAAACATTGACATCAACTTGGGAACATCAGAACAATATACAAGTTCGCCATCTTGAGAAAAATTTGACTCAAATTGTATTTCTCTGCTTCTGTACCAAGAGAATGAAGTTCCAGATCTCAACAAGTTCTTCTCTTGAAGTTAGAGCCCAGTAATTCAGCAGACTCTTTAGAAAGCCCTAAATCACGAACGAGGTCGTTTAATTCTTCTTGTGAAAACTGTTGGGGTCCACAGTCTTCGACTTGAAACTCATCATCCAACTGCTCTGACTCGCTCTCTGATGACTCTGGCAAATCGTCAAAATTGTGTGGGGGCACTGGTACTGGAATACCGGGTCCATGAGGCACAGGCCGAAGTGCAGATTGCATGTTTGGGTAACATATATCTTTTTTATTTTTGGCATTGTACCCTTGTATGTTGCAAGAACAAAAGTAGCAGTCATCGCCGTGGTTTCTCGGCTCTCTCCAAATCATAGGCACCCCAAAACGAAAAGATTTCACCTTTCCTTTAGACCACATGCGAAGTCCTTCAACACAGCCTGAACACACTCCATGAGGGGCCCAAGATTTTTCTTGATCTCCGATCTTCACACCAAAATAGGCAAAGTACACTTTTTAATAAACTGCGTAATACTTCGAGATTGTTTTTTTAATACAAGTTCGCCACAAATGTAACAGAAACTATCAGGATTATTAACACAAGCTCTTGAAGACATTTTGAAAGACACTTTAAGAATATTTAAATTGAAATGAACAAATCGAAGGACTACGAGGGGTATATATAGGGCAATGGGAAAATCCAGGTTTCATTTGTCAATAATGTTCACCACAATTACGCTAATTACCAGAAAGAATTTCTCCTATTTATTTATGTACTTTTAATAACAAAAACATTTATTACAGTAACATTGGAATCTGAAAACACCGAAGAAAAGCGATAAACCTTAATTGCATACTATTAAGGTAATGGGTTTCCATGATTCATACGCTGACTAATACTGTTAAATATACTAATTTTTATCATATTTCATAGTTTCTAATATAAAACTATGAAGCCGAATAGGTAAAACAACTTTTTTCGGCATATTCATAAATATACGCCTTAAGGTAGGCAATACCGCAGAAAAATGCATTTTGCGGAAAATGCTTACGTGCTGGGAAAAAACTGAGGGCATTTCCGAACTCAGCGCACCAAAATACATAAGAATCACCCATTATTTTAAAGAAAAAAATTTGGTCGCAGACCTGTGTTATGTGATAAGAAACAACATGAAGTCGGAAGGGTTTAAAACTGAGACAGGGTTAAGACAAGGAGGAGGATTAAGTCCAACCTTATTCAACGTACACATGGACAATATAATCAAGAAAAGCGAAAGAAAAGTAAACAAAGTTGGATATAAAAATCTAGAAAGAGTAGAAATAGCAGACGGAGTTTTCGCAGCTGACGTGGTATTAACAGCGGGAAGCGAAGAACAACAACAGAAAAATCTAAACATATGGAAAGAAATAATGGAAGAAGAAGGCATGAAAATAAACATAAATAAAGCAAAAATACTGGTAATAGGAGACCAGAATATTAATACTAACATCCAAATAGACAATGTAAAAATAGAACAAGTAAGACAATTTAAATATCTGGGAGTAACCTTAGAGACAACAGGGAAACAAGAAGCAGAAATAAATTATAGGATTGAAAAAACAATAAAATTATACTACGCTAAGGATCAAAAATTTATAAATAAAAAAGAAATTTCTAAACAAACTAAAATAAAAGTATTTAACACGATTTATAGAGCAGTCTTAACCTACGGTTGTGAATCTTGGACACTCTCAAATAGGCAAAAAAGTAAAATTCAAGCCGCCGAAATGAAATACCTGAGACGAATACTAGGAAAAACCAGAAACGACAGAATCGCACAAATAAGAGAGGAGCTAGGGGTGCAACCAGTCACGCAGTTCATAGAACAGCGTCAACTCAGTTGGTGGGGACGGATTGCTGAAAGTTCGTTCCCCACATTTCGTTCCCCACATTTCGTACCCCACATTTCGTTCCCGGGATATTTCGTCTCCCCACATCTCGTACCCGGAAACTTCGTTCCCGACGAGCTCAATTTATCTCCTAGATTACCGGGTGTGAAAAACGAGTGCAGCGATCGGAATGCAGTTAGAAAAATGAAAGATATTTTAATTAATTTATTTATTATAATAAACTTATAAGAACAATATGTCCCCGGATTGAGTTTACAAGAGGGAATTAAATTTTATTTTTAGTTTTAAATATAAATGTTATAGGAATTAAAATTCCTGCTTGGTTTGTAGAGAATTTTAAGAAAATTTTCAGTTCTTCAAAAACAAGTCGGCCTTGACAGTTAAGCAAAAACTATTTTATTTTCAGGTAAACTACCCTTATTGTTCATAATACGGCAAAATATTACTAAGAAAAGTTGTTCAGAATGAGAAAATATGGCCGTATACAAGATATAAGAAAGATACTTAGATTAAACCGCCATTTTTAATAAATACAATTTATTTTGTTCTTATAAGTTTATTATAATGCAAAAATTAATTAAAATATCTTTCATTATCTAACTGCATTCTGATCGCTGCACTCGTTTTTCAACACCCGGTAATCTAGGAGACAAATTGAGCTCGCTCGGGAACGAAGTTTCCGGGTACGAGATGTGGGGAGACGAAATATCCCGGGAACGAAATGTGGGGTACGAAATGTGGGGAACGAAATGTGGGGTACGAACTTTCCGTATCCCGGTGGGGACACATACAACGAATGAGTAACAATAGACAAGTAAAATTAGTGTATGAAGCAAGAGACCAAGACAAACATGGAACAAAGTAATGGGTAACATACTCCAAAAGAGAGGCAAATCATGGAAGAAGCAGCAACCTTAACCAAAAATAGAAAGGCATGGAAGGAGTTCATTTATGGAAAGTGAATATAAAATTAAACGTGAAATTTTTTTAAAAGTCTACCCGACACCTGTGTGGTACAAGGGTCATGATTATATATACAGTGTGTCCCCGGATTGTTTGGACGACTCTTGTAAATGACAAAAAATTTTCTAGTTGAAATTTGAGCTTCTGGGGTCCAGCCCTGCTTGGTTTGAAACTAATTTGTGACATAATTTTAGTTTCGAAAAATCAACTATGCCTTGGATCTTTTCAAAAATCTGATTTTTGGTTCTAGTAAATTGCATTTTCTGTTAAAGTTACGACAAAATGTTATTAAGAAAAGTTGTTCAGAGTCAAAAACTGAGTAACTGTACAAAATTTTAAAATCCTAAGCCTACTTTAATTTTTGGCCCCTTTTTTTATTGGAAAAGTGCAAAAGTGCTCTTTAAGAAAAAGGAATTACAAAATGTTATTAGGAAAAGTTTTCAGAATCAAAAACTGAGTGACTCTACACAATTTTAGATATCTCTTTTAATAGTAATAATAACAGAATTACAAAAAATATTAAACAAATTACACCTACATTTGTACAATATTGTACTACTATTACTACATTATTAATTTATTCTATTAAGACACCTCCTAAATTTACACAGTATTCAATTCGTGATCTGAATTCTTCATAGGCAGCTCGAATTTCTTCCATAGTAATTGTTTGTGCAGCGTTTAGAATCGCATTTTCTAATTCTACAATATCGTTGGGAATTCTTTCTGCATAAACTATCTGCTTTAATCGGCCCCACACAAAAAAATCCATAATTGTTAAGTCCGGAGACCTTGGGGGCCATTGAAGTGTTCTGCTGTTCCTGCCAATCCATCTCTCCCCAAAATTATTCATTAACCAATTTGAAACCAGACGTGTTGAATGCGCCGGGCATCCATCATGTTGAAAATAACTAACTTGACGCAGTTGTAAAGGAATTTCATCGATAAACTTTTCTAAAATGGTTATGTATGTGTGTTGATTTAGTTTTCCATCAATAAAAGAATTAAACCAAATTGGTGTGATACTGCACACCATACATTGACATATTTAAAATATTGACTTCTTGTATTTATTATAAAATTTGGATTTTCTTCGCTCCAATATCTACAATTCTGTGTTGAAGGAACGCCGTTTGTGGTAAAAGTAGACTCGTCAGAGAATATAATTTTCTTACAAAAATTTCGATCGCTCAAAGTTTTTTCGCCCAAACATAAACAGAAGTCTAATCTTTTACCTTCATCCCCATTTTCCAAAGTATGGAGAAATCGTACTTTGTATGCATGAATCTTTCTGGCTTTATAAATTCTTTGCAAATGTGCTCTGCTTATATTGGTGTTGTTACTCCGTCTTCTTAAAGACATTTTTGGATCGTTTGCCACAGAGTCAAGTGCAACCAATGTTGCGGTATCGTCGTCATTAAATATTTTTGTTTTGTTTTTTGATGTGATTGATACTTCCAGTTCGTAAAAATTTCTTAATCAGCCACCATGCGTACGATTTTTGAACTATTGTTTCTGGATATTTTTCATTAAAAAGATTAATTACGGAAGATATGGATCTGTCGCCGATGCCGTAACACTGAATTAAATAAATTTTTTCTTCCTTTAACATTTTTAATTAACACTAATAGTTTAGGATAACAAATTAAATACAGCGTCAACACTACTTTTAAACTATTTGGAAAATTCTTACTCAATACTTGTATTTTATTGATATTTTGACAAGTGTACGTTTGTTTTCCATGGCTACTATTACAAAAATACTAAAATTGTGTAGAGTCACTCAGTTTTTGATTCTGAAAACTTTTCCTAATAACATTTTGTAATGCCTTTTTCTTAAAGAGCACTTTTGTACTTTTCCAATAAAAAAAAGGGCTAAAAATTAAAGTAGGCTTAGGATTTTAAAATTTTGTACAGTTACTCAGTTTTTGACTCTCAACAACTTTTTTTAATAACATTTTGTCGTAACTTTAACAGAAAAGGCAATTTACTAGAACCAAAAATCAGATCTTTGAAAAGATCCAAGGCATAGTTGATTTTTCGAAACTAAAATTATGTCACAAATTAGTTTCAAACCAAGCAGGGCTGGACCCCAGAAGCTCAAATTTCAACTAGAAAATTTTTTGTCATTTACAAGAGTCGTCCAAACAATCCGGGGACACACTGTATATTGTTATGATACATGAGGCAGTGTAATTAATTTCAATAAAGAAATATTTGAAACAAATAAGCTTGGAAGAATGATATAATTAGATCTTGATGGGTGTTAAATTTCAAACATTATTAATAAATTTAATTGAGACGAGTGAAAAGATTTTGATATTGATTGAATATGTTAATTTAATAGTTACAGAAAATTTTAATAAAATACAAGCCAGGTAACGATTGACAAATGTGTTATAATGATAATGTGAATTGTTAAATTGTAAATAATGGATAATTTAAAATATGTAAAGGTGCAGTAAGAATAGTATCCAGCAAGAACAAGTTTTTGTTTAAGGGTAGTTACATAAATAAGCTCAAAGAAAAATGTATAAGATATTTTGAAATATGATTTTTATTAAATAAAAATTGAAATTTGTGCAGAATTTGTATAGTTGTATGGTTGATATACAAATGGGGGTGTTATTAAGAAATTTACGAGGTATTAAGGATGGAGACTAAATAGTAATATTCTCAAATACTCACAATCGGTGAAGAGATTGTTAAGTGCTGCGAATTACATTTAAAGAGAACTAGAGAACGACAAAATTGGATGGAATTGGATTTATTAACTGGTGTGTCGTACAATTACATGTTCATTTTTGACATTGGTGGTTACATCGAGGAAAGGTGATTCAGCTGGGGCGGGATTTGTGGTAGTATTATTAGAGTTGGACAACATCGGAGGAGATTCCAGAGTACTGAAGGATATCCAGGAAAGAAACAAGATAAGAGCTGTTGCAGTTAAAAACTTGAAACTTACCAGGGTTTGTTGAAGTTGAAGCTGCCGTTTGATAAAGGGATTAGCCGGCATCAGCAGTGGTATTGGAGTAGATTCACAGGTGTAGGCTGTAGGTGTCAGGAGAGGACGACGTTGGGATCCTTTGGGAAGTAGGAGGCACTGG
Organism: Agriotes lineatus; assembly: GCA_940337035.1. Classification (NCBI taxonomy): domain Eukaryota; kingdom Metazoa; phylum Arthropoda; class Insecta; order Coleoptera; family Elateridae; genus Agriotes; species Agriotes lineatus. Next base: position 13,737 of record CALNHX010009882.1, read on the forward strand.
TGTAAGGAATTGTGCGAGTGAAGCTGAATAAGTGACAAGGTTTGTCAGTAATTAATATTAAAACATTTTAAATAAAGATCAATCAGTGAAATACAATAATACAAGGCAATATTTGATTTGATGAATTGATTAATGTAAAAATACAATTGTCGATACCTGGTTTGTTGAGATTTGGAAATCAGTTTGACAGTAAACTTCATTAACTGTAATATTGACATTCAATTAATAGATAGAGATCTTGATTTGGCGAACCACCTGAGATAAGAGAACTTCATTTATTTTTATTAAAGAATTATTACTAAATTTGAAAGGGCATCACATTAATAAAAGTATAGCGTTATATAGCCACATCATAATAATATATACTTTCAAGTCTTTGTTTTTTAATGAGCCTTTGTCACAAATACTAATACTTATAACCTGAAATGTTAAAAAAACTTTTTTTTCTGAAATTGGACAACATTGCGTACCTTAATAACTAGATCTGATAGACTAAATCTGACAGTTGTTTTGGATTCTACACCCAAATATTACCTAGAAAAAGTTAAAAAATAGCAGGCACTAAAATGTGTGTTGGGATGTGTATCATTACTATTAAAAAATCTTTAGCTCCTGTAGAAAAACATTTTCTCTTAACTGAAAACACAGGTCAGATTCACTCATAATCTAGACTGCTTTTAATCCTGAAAATTCATTCTTTTTACTTCATAACAACTTGTACGTCTGTCACCTGTCACTTCAAATTATGCAAGTGAAAATCAATTACAAATACCTCCTCTTTACATTACTTGTCATTCAATAAATATCAAATAGTAAGTACTCCCCTCTTGAAAATTACCTCACTTCACTCTTTCTATATTTTTCTTTCAGTTTTTACATAAATATCTGTATTCTGTCACCTGTCCATGACCTCGACACTCTCCTTTACCAAGCCAAACGCATCCGGTAGTCTCACAGAGATCTCCCAACGTCTAAACAAATTCCAGTGCGAACTCAAGCAAACACCCGGATCCGCAAAGGCTTCCCAGCCAAACGCTACCAGGCACCTACTACCTTTCTCCAACAGAACGGCCAAACAAAAACCGAACAGAAGCAAACGCCTTCCACGTCTTCCTGAAAAAATTATCAAGCCACTGACGACCTAGTATCACGAACCTCGATTAGATGCAAGTTACCAGATATCACTTCAGTAACACGCTTGACGAATTAGAACCTCCATTAGAAGAAAACCTTCTATTCACACCATAAAATGCTCACTCTGCTAACAATCTCGATGTAGACCACTTCCAGTAAAAACCATTCCCTGTTATCCAACTCATATGATGTAAGGTAATAGATTGACAATAAACTCAGTTCGGCATCCAATTCCAGAAATTGCTTTTGTAGATTATAACTGAATTACTTAGGGCATTTTCACCATATCCATTTTCTTCTTTCATGCCATCTTCAAATCTTTAAATTTTTAAAATTTACTTTTTATTTCCTTTTTGCAAATTTAAGGTTTTATTAACAACCCTTTCAATTCCAAAAAACAGATAAAACTTTGTGTAAAGAGTTTATTTTATAAATTTTGCCGCTTATAAAGGTATTACATATTTTTTGCACCAATATATTTTGCAGGCTGATAAATATTATTATCGCTTTAGTGATTTAGTTTAGCATATATTTTCTAGTCCAACGCTCTATACCTGTACCAAATGTATGAAACCGGCCTTCTTATTTCAAAACTATTCAAGCTAAATGGATAAAATTGAATATGCATGCTGTTTACAAAGCCTTCTATTATTTCCACAATTTTGTAATTTTTTAACAGATAAAGTCGAGAGCTGCACAGCCAACTTGATTTTTTTTAAATAGGAAGGGGGTCAAATCGCATACCGTTTAAAAGGTATTTTCAAGTAGAATTCAGCGACGTGCCGCTTGCCATAGTTATCTCTAAAGATAACTTCGCTATTGTAAATTAAAGATTGAAGATAGGTATTAACTGGATAACTGAAGATTTAGTGAGCGCTGAAAACAATGATTAGTTTATGTCGTTTAACGAACGTCAAAAGCTTAAAACTGTGCCCGAAGTGCTACATTATGGAGCATCTTACAGAAAAAGAACGTATAGAAATCTTGATGATGATAGGATACGGCGTAAGAAGACGCAGTCATGCAGAAGTACGCGATTTGTTTATAAATTTGCTTATAAATGATTCTTGTACTAGATAAACTTCATAAACTTAAAACGCGGTTTCAACAATCTGATGTTACATTAAACACCATAAAACAACTCATTGTTCCCCATGATAACAGCATGCATGTTAAATTTTATCAATTTAGGTTGAATAGTTTTGAAATAACAAGGCCGGTTCCATACATTTGGTACGCACTGTATAAACTTTATCATATCTATCTAATACCCACTATGTTGAATTACATTTCTCGAATAGGTATATGTCATTAATCCCCCACTTTATTTCAGATAATAATTAAATTATCTTAGAATCTTACTGTTTCTTATATAGCATCATTCAATAGAATTTTAAATTCTATTTCATTATTTTACTAACACAATTTTAATAATTTCGATATCCTTCTCATACGTAAATTCATTTTCGTAATTTTATACTGCATTCTTTTAACCTTTTTAATCTGATATTAAAGCATTATACTAAAAACCATTACAATATCTAGAATGTTACTTTTACGTACAACTATCTATTACAGTTTTAATTGTTAAGTTAGCAGTTGACTGTGAAACTACGAGTATATGATATGTTTTATCGGACTTTTTCCACTGTCTCGAGTGTGTATCACACAAAGTTTAGGGAGTTTCTGATCTACTTCCGTTCTCAGGTGAATGAACACCTGGTTAGTTCTGAGAAGGACTGATTTTTTGTACGTTTTATCACGTACACTAGTCTCTACCCCGGGGTTCAAACACCATAATAGACCAAAAATGACATCATTCAGAGAACATCGTGAAACTGTATCATTATTTTTATCATCAGAGACAGCTTCCAAATTAGTTGGAGTTTCTGTGTTGCTTTGAAGATCAACTGGATAAAAGAAATTTTCAGAAAACCGTGCAGAATCGGCTGGGTAGATGCCAGTGGTAACAAACCCTGCTATAATATTAGAAGCCAACGTTCTTTCTTTCCATACATCTGTCAAGAGTTCCACAATTTTTCCCCCATTTGAGTTTTACCATACTCAATCAACTTCTTCTCCCACTTCGTTTTAATGGGCCCGAAAACGCATTTATCTAAGGGTTGGAGTAAGGTGAGCTTAATATTGTTGTCAATGGAAGCTTATATAATACGCACACTGATATGGCTATCATGCAATAATAAAGCAGTTTGTTTTAGAAGAGCATTGGTGTTCCGAACTTCTGTAACGTGTTTAGTAAATACATCAGAAAACCAATGCAAAAACTGTGGCTTCTCCATCAAGCCGTTGTTTGAAGCACCATAGTCTGTAGTGGTGGAAGATATCCACCATCTGCAGATATACAAGCTAAAACAGTTCTTACGTCTCTTCCTGAACAATCAGATAGTCTGCTTAAACTTTTTCCCCTTTTACTTGTAGCTCGCATTCGGGATGGATCATTGTTGAAGCCACTTTTATCAGAATTAAATATTAAACACTCTCGGTTTGGTAAACTTAGTCCAGTTTCTTCGGAAAGTTGCTTTAATTTACCATAAAAATGATAAATAATATTGGGCTTCCTCGCGGCTTTCCTACATTTTCGTAAGTGTTCGGGCTTCTTTATTGAGAGCCGTGGTTATTGTTACGTGCTAAAAGCATTTTGGCACTATACTAGTAGTTTACGTTATAAAATTAGAGAATAAAAGATCAAGTGGGATTAATGCGATAAAGGCTCATAAAAATTAATATCAGATTGGCAATGGTCGTTACTAAAGGGGGAAAATAAACAACGGTTTTTGTTTTTGGAAAAAAACGTGTGACAGCATTTGAACGTGCAAGAAGTTTCGAGGGTTATTTGGTGATAATCTCGCCATTTCAAATGGTTTGGTTATAGTAGGGAATATTACTGGCCAACCGTCCTGGTAGGAGATTTTAGAAGCGAAAATCACTTTTCCGACGAATATAAATTCGAGCTTAGAAGCGATTTAGGAAACCACGAATTAACGTTTGCATAGTTATTGCCTGTTAACAGGGTACGTATAGCTATTTTGGCGTCTGCCTCATTTTATCTTGAAATTCGAATTATAGCAACTAGTATTGGGCGGGAAAATCTACAGAAAGTTTAGTCTGCTGAGAGTCATCAGGCAGTTTTGGGGCCTACTTGCCGCATGTGACAGCTGAAGATTTGGGGCTGTCAAGCTGACATTTAATAGGAATCATTGCAGGCATTAAACGTCTGCAAGTGTAACCACGAACAGATAAGTGATTTCTGATGATATTTTGCATATAAAAAAATTAAGCATATTAGTGATTTAAGTTAAGTGGGGTACCCCGTTCAAATAGTAGAGTAATTGAAAAATGATCAACGTTTGAGTAACAATAAAGCTAGTTAAAGGTATTACTCTCTTTCATTTTAATTTCAATCATTGAGTTCGATAATTGTTTCATTAGATATAAAGTGAAGTTACAAGTTTCTTGACCTATATCAGTGTACCTGGGTATAACTTGTTGGCGCTCCCTTTAACATCTTAATCAAAGAATTCGCGACGTCTTCACTGTTGCTAGATACGGGCCTCAAGTACACTTTTATGGTGATCAATTGTTGAGTTAAAAATATGGAACGCCGATTTAAAGGTAAGTAAGAAGCTAACAAGACTTGGCGCCCAACGTGGGGCTATAATTTGGTACATGTAGCTTTAGGTCGCACAATAATTGAAAGGAGAAATATTTTCAGTAGTTATACCTAATTAAATAAAAGCTAGAGATGGTGTAATTAGGATCTGTTTATTATATGTATTCGTTTATGTAAGTGGGAAATATCATCAGAACGTGACACGCAAAGAATTACTTTGGCAAAATTTTGAGTAGTTTGTTTTGGCTAATCAGATTGAAATTAAATTTTAGGGATTGTGTTTAATACGGGATTGTTTTGGATTAATTCGGATTGTTTATTTGTGGTTTTAACAAGTATAGTACTCATAGTAGTACTAAGCTTATGTAGGTTGTACCTTGCCGTAGGTGAAATAACCCTAACCCTAAGCCTTTGTCGATTTATTGATTGATTTGTAGAAGTAGTATCTTATTTGGATATTTTATAATTGGACATTTAATCCTGGATGGTTTTATTTTTATTTGATTGTGCGGGTGTGTTGCGTAATACATTTAGGAGCTCTGGGTGTATGTTTATAAAAGCTGGTTTTATTTTTATTTGAGTGAATGGTGAAAACATCACGCTATTCAGGTATCATGATGAATTACTTTTAGAATTTTTCATTGAATGATTGCGATTTTCATTGACGGAACCTCGAGGATATACTGGCCAGATTTGCTTGAGTTTTTCTTCATTGAAAGTTAGAGTCCGGGTGGTTTGATGTGCTTGATTTTTTTTTATTGAATATGTCTAAAAGGATTAGTGTGTTTGAGATTTTTTTTGTGCCTTGTTCTTAGTTTGGTGTTAACTCTGTTATGAGTGTGATGGTCATGTGTTTGGAGCAGTTTGATCTTGCGGGATTTATAAGCCTCCTTCTAGTTAGGTTGGCGTGGGTTAGTTGATTGCTTCTTTTCCTTTCCTTTTCGGAGTGTTGATTGTAATGTGGGTTCGGTGTTGGTGTGTCTGAGGGATTCGCTCTGCGGTTTTCTTTTAATCCTTGATGATTTTTAGGTCTCTCAGGACATCTTCCTAGTTTGGGTTGGCATACAGTTCTTCGATTGACTCTTTCATCTTCTTCTTGTTTGTTGGTAAGATAACGTGGCTTGGTGTTGGTGTGTTTGGGAGATTTTGCTTATGCAGATATCACGTCTCTCAAACCATCTTCCTAGTTTTAGTTATGGTAGTTATTATTATCTCCTTTCATAAAGCATGAATACCGGTTTTGGCCAGGTTGGTATTCTTTAAACGGTGACTATATTATTTATTTGAACATATTGAGCAACCAATTGTAATTCTTGCTTGTCACAAGGACAGCCCATTTGAGCCCAGGCTATTAAACGTATTTCCAGTTCATTTTCAATAGAAATGGAGCACATTCAGCATTTTTTTTTCTAAAGGCACATTTCTTCCCCTAATTTTATGAAAAATTACGGATATTGGTACATTACATATCTCTTTTGCAAGTTAAATTCTTATTTTGAACATTAAAAACAGCATTTTTATTACCTTTTGATGTGTAGGTTGGCTCACGTTTTTACTTCCTTTTACAATAACGAAAGAAATTGATTAACTACAAAAATTCTAAATTGAGTTTTCCACAGATCTTTACGTTTCAGAGTCCCCTGAACCCAAAAAACATGTTGGTCTGTCTGTCTGTGTCTGTCTGTGGGTGAACAGAATATCTCAAAAACGAAAATAAGTATGACGTTGAAACTTCATGTATAAGGTTTGTGTACTATCTAGATGCGACAGCAAGCTTTTGAAGAAAACCACATAACCGGAAGTATGATGTTTACTCTTGTGATATTCCAGCTTTTTCGATATTTTGAAAAACGACTTTAACGATTTTTTTTCAAAATTTGCATTTTATTATATTTTTAATGTGTATTAATGTGAGATAGGTAATTTTCCCGTTGAATACCTCTAAAATGAGTTTCTTTCGTATTCCTCCTTTTTTTGATAAACTCCTATTTTAATTAGAACACCCGGTATATTATTTTATTTATGAATGCAGCTTAAAATTTTGGACAAAATTTGTCTCTTCAGCTAAAGCTCTATTTTGTTCGGTTTCTGTAAAATTTGTAATTTTTTAATTTTTTTTGGTAATGCTTAAGAATTAAAAATCAAATTTTTGGCTAATTATAAGATCACTGTAAAAGAAAGTTGTACGCGTGTATCACACCAGATGTTTTTAATGTAGATACGGGCCATTTTTAGCTGTGAAAAACAAAAAAGAGCTGTTTACAATTACAGCTTTTTGTTTACAAATACCCCCATGTTTTAAAATGTATGGGTGAAATGTAAACATAACGTCACTTGGTAACGCATGCTTTCTAATCTTAAATTAAAATCAGATAACTTTACTTGCTACCTTAACACACGTGCTACGCTATTGAAATTATCTTACCTCGTCAATTTGAATAATTTTACAATATGTCTTACACACTTTCAAATAGTTTAACAACTTTTTTCTGCGAATCCACTTAACACATCCATCACAACCGCCAAACTGAAAATATCGCTGTAAAATCAATGCTACAGCACCTATAAATATAGGACATAATATTTTTGGAACCCAAACACCGCTATGAAGAAATATGTTGTTGTAGAATTGACGTTTCTAATTACCCCGTGTTTACAATTACCCCAACTGGCCCTACCAATGGGAAAGCGATAAAATTATTATTTTAACTGAAAATTTTAGTAATCATAATCGCACCTCTAGCAATGAAAAACTAATATTATAAAATTGCCATTTGCCACAAGGGGTACAGGAATAGATCAAAGAAGTTATCAGTATTTTGCAATAAAAATGTACAATTTATTACCAGTAGTATTGCTGTGAGATATAGTTGCAGCTTTCAAACATCGATCCTCCAGCACCACAGCCTCAACTTTCTGGCACATATCTCCCGATCGTGAGTCATCTTTAACAGATTTCCATCCGCAACGAAATGGTTTGCATCACAATTTAACCTTGTTATAAGACTAAGCTTCTTCTTTGGAAACCTCGATAGTTCTTGTCCCATTCCCTTCTCTAGTCAAGGATGTCATAACACTTACGTGTTAAAGTGTGTCAACAATCATTTTTAATACAAATGAAAACAATATTTACGAAACGGGTGTGCAGATCTGAACAAAATTGCATATACAACTGTCAAAAACTTGTGAAAGTATAGCCAGCGTACATAAATCAAACAAGTAGAAACACTCATACCAAATGTTTAACCTGTCTAGAGTGCCTGGGACAGTAACTCGGGGGGGTATTTCTAAGCTTGACTATCAGATGGCAGCACAAAGTTCTACCAATCAGAGCCAGTTATTGGCTCTGCTACCAATCATGATGTGATTAGAGTACGTACTCTAGATGTGATCAAGTAGTGGCTCCATCTGTTAGTACTATCAGAAAGTACCCCGCCAGGAGCCGTTCAAGGTTATCCAAATCGGAACTTTGACATCAAAGGAACCGACAGTGATTGTCTCTACTTGTTTGTTTTATATACGCTGGTATAGCTTTTAATAACATAGATCGCACAGCTATTGTTTTCATAGATAGGTAGATAGGTCTTTGAGTTTCCCTCGTAAGAACATTTCTGATTAGTTATCTCATTATCCTTGGTACCTGTTGACACGAGCTTCTTCCTGGAGTCCCTTCTTGTCAATATTAATATTGTTATTGTTATAATTGATATGGAGCACTTTATGGAAATCACGAAACGCTCAATAGCGAAGTAATTCGCATATGATTTATTGTATAACTCGAATTCAAGCTCCTTGGAGTTAAGTAAACGTTTATTCTATTTGCCTTTTAAATTTTAGTTCTTTGCTAATATCTGTATATGTATGTTTTATAGATTATTAAACTATTATTAAACGGTTTGATCGAGTAGAAAACTCATTTTTTTAAAACTATGCTGGAGTGAGTTATAAGTGTCGCTAAAATTATGGCGCATAGTTTGTGTCTTGAAAATTAGATAAATCTCTTACATATTTTTGATTCGCACCGTGTGTATTGCTACAACAAAACAGAGTTAAGAGTATATACAGTTTCAAAGTTGATATAACCAACGTAGCATAAATTATAGTTATTTATTACGTTTTCTAATGGTTTCTATAATATTTTTGTCCTTAATTGTGTAAGAACGGTTTTCTAGCGAGGCGTATTTGCTCACATTTAACTGAAAGGACCTCAATTAGTAGTCGATGTTAAGTTTTCCTCTAAGTTTACACTTGCATTGCACTGCATGGATAGTATTTCCAGCAAGTAGCAATTACTATTCAAGCGGTGCGGTGGAAATCCTTTGATAGTCGGTCAGACTGAGCTCGCTATTACCACCTGCATGCATCCTCCGCCGACTAAATAAATGGCCGCCGTCTCCGGCACGTCACATAGATCTTCATTTTCCGGCAAAAAGAACGTTAAAAGCGCCCGCGTTCTGCTTAGATTAGACAAGTGAAATAGGTTGTGGAAATCATCCGAAATTTAAAAGGTTTACCCTGTCTGCCGTAACTAAAGACTCATTTATTTAAATTAACGCTCGTATAATTATAATTAATTTTGGTAGTGCACGGACGATTAATAAAGTCTAGTAAAATTCCTGGGAAGTGGCTGGAAGTTCTGAATGCGAAAATATTGCCACTGATTTTAAATTTCAAAAGCACTTGGTTTATTTCAATTTGAATCCATAATATTCAGTTTAGTTCTAGACGGCTAATAGAATTATTGAAATCAACTCCAAAACTCAAAGGGAGAAGAGGTGTGAGAGTTTAATACAAGTTTTGTAGATATGGAGCCACAATAAATTTATTTTAACATTCTGACTGTTAGATGACCATCACGGCAAGAGAACCCTTTACAGATAGCAGGTAATCATGCTGTCAGGTAATCCATTGTTACTAACACAATAGACTCTATTATTTAATAGCTTTCGCACTTGTTAAGACCAGTTTAAAATTTCGCACTTGCATTTCAAATATCCGAACTTTCCCGCATCTTTTATTTCAAATATTGGCAATTCCGCGCTCTCTTTTCAAATTCAAATACCAACGCTTGCCGCTCGTTCTAGTATAGTACAGTTTTGATCGCTCACACCTGTGCGACTCGGCCCAGATAGTCGCTGATGTTACGCCGTAAAACTGAGTACCTGATGAAGTTCCACCTTCAACATACGCGTCGCCACATGTTTATCACGGCGTATCGCTTTTTTGTTCGAAGAAGCTGTTGTAATATTATGTTAGAGCGAATCGGTTGCTTGAGTGGGACAGGGAAAGCAAGCGAAAGCGCTCCATACCATTCTTTCTTCCGACCGCTTCTCGAAGCATTAACCCAGCGGCAGCGTTACGAAGTTGTTGAGCTTTTTTAACCCCACGGGGGCATCGATCGCCGTTAGGTGTCTTCAAAATTATTATGAAGTCGTTGTTTGTATGATTTTTGTAGTGCCTTTCATTGTAAGAGACTGATCGTCTAAAACTATTACCGTACGGTTGTATGTGGTTCCCTTGGCGAGTCTGTGTTATGACCGCAGCAATATTCTCCGTTCTATTGTAGCATTGGGTGTGCAATTAACGCTTTAGCGGATTTCTACGAGAGAGGTTTTCCGACTTGCCAAATCTAGGAAACGGTAGTAATTAGGTTTGTCGTTTTGCGCTCATTCCAATTGGTGTCGCTACAAGGATCTTCATGCAAAGCCCGGCCTTTTGGGAGTTCGTTTGATAACGTCGTTCCTACGCTGTTATTTAGCCATCTGCATAGACTTCGACGAGACGATGAGTTTCGGCTGTATTAATCAGCAACGTCGCCTGACATCATTCCGGTACTGTGAATTACTTGCTTTTATTGTCCGTATACTTTAAAGCGTTTGTTCGACATACTTATGTTGACAGTAAAGTGACGTAATTTTAGACATGGCAACAGCTATATTTGTAGCCGACGCGCGTGACTTTTAGAGTAAATTGTCATTATTGTTGCGTCATATAATACAGTTTTTCTATGCGGCTTGTTCGCCACTGTGGTTTCAATGTAATAAATGTACTTTTTGTGTCATAACCATCTATGTTAAGTAAATAATGAAATTACTAACCCCTTTTACAACTATTTATATCAAACATTTACCTACATACTTAAATTTTAATAGATCTGCATTCGTTACAATTCCTTGGAGTTTTATTTATAACACGTATAGGTGTTTATGTACATGTGATATGTTTCTCTTGGATGTATTAATTTTAAGATGACCGGCGAGGCTAGCAGGCCAACAAAGGCAGGTTCCCAAGCAGCCGGTCGCACAAGACCGCCCCCCTTATTTTGATTACAATCAACCCCTATGGTGACAATATCTTTCTCTAAAATACGTTGTGTTGATCCAACCCCCCTTCTCCCAGAGGAATAGTCGGTCAACCGTCTTTTACACCAAGTTGAGGCGTGATTAGAGTGAGCTATGCCTTTTGAAGATTAACGTGTCCTAACGACCGATTTAGACTATCCTCAAAGTTTTTTAAGATCGTAAAAGTCGTCCTGAGCTGTAACGTACGATTTTCTACAAATTGTTTTTAAACTGAAACATTTCCAAGATGATTCAAGACCGACAGTACAAAATGTTTGCCGGATAACGAAACTTTCCTTAAATTACCACATTTTAAAAATGGTCTTCAACCGTTTATTTGAATACAATAAAATCATTAAAAATGAATTGCTTTACTGATTTTTATGGATTTTGCGTGACTACTTAATAATAATTGCATTTCGATCTAATTTAAATATTAAAAACATTTATTCCAGAGAAAGTGAAACGACTCTCTAAAACTCTAAAAACGCAATTAACTAATCAGTGCGCAATAAATAAAACAATGTAGGCAATGAGGTAATTCCCACTAGTAGGGAAACTGTTTTCACGGAACTATTAAGCTCGGGGATGCCAATTTATTTTTCCCTATTATACTGGCCATAGTTACTACTAGTTATGTTCGTTGTAGTTTATAATTAATAATGTGAAATTTTTGTTTGTCGCATGCTTTTTGGAAAAGAATGTAGAGGGTGTCCTGTTTTTAATGGAATTAAATGAAAATCTGTTATTATTAGCTTAAGGAAAATGGATTGCGCATTATCCAGTCAACTTTATGATAGAATGCTTTAACTAAAACTTTGGGAGTCATACATTTTTTTAAAATAAGAATTTTATTTGAAACCATTTTTCGCGCCGTTTAATTGTTTTCTCAATTTACCCAATTATTGCAGGCTTAACCTGTATATTTTAATTTAAATCGTAATCAGTTTGCATTTCAAATTGTTCAATTTCCCAGTTCCGATCATTTGTATACCTGCATGAGCGCTCGCTATCTTCAGAGCGCAGCGCTTTTGCTATCTCTTCTTCGGCGACTTGCGACTTGGCTTGAGCTCATTTTTTCTTTGGCGACTGGGCTTAGCAGCTCCCTGAGCCAGAGATCTACCTTGTGCTTAAGTAAGCATTCTATTTCGATAGCCAAAAATAAATCAGGTATGATGGATTTTCAAACCTTGTTATTCCCATATTAATTAGTCGCTTTTAGCTCTTTTATTGTAGCCTTTGGAACAGGCGTTTTATCCCAACAATTACGCTACGAGGGAAAATTTCGCCACGATTTTCCTGTGCTCCGGCGGTGGGTGAATGGACGCAAGCATCTTTCCAGTCCCGATTTCGGCAGCTCAATCGAAAGCCCACGTGCAGGTAGCCCGTTGATTTCGGAAATCCCGTTTATGGCAACTCACGGCCAACGCCAACTTTCAAGTATTTTCCGAGCACCAGAGGTTAGTGTGGTGAATTTTACTTATTTGCGACGCCAGTACGTGAAGATTTCCGCGCTTTATTAATTTGTTCATATTTCAATAATTCCTTAATTACTATCACAATATTTTAAATTAAAATTTGTTGTAAAAGGCCCACTCACGCTTAGGTTAGCTGTGACCTGGGGTTAAGGTTTTTACTAACAGCGATGTGCACATCTCTCGATTAATTCGACAAGTTCAAACGTTTAAAAAACCCACAGAGGGGTTCCTTAGCATTATGCGTGTGGAAATCTTCCGTGAAGCTTTACGATATTATTTTGTAATTTAAACTATTTGACCAACCATTTATCTACACTGTTTTGATGTTCAACCAATCTTTTACATTTAATAAAGCCTAGTCAACCGTTGTTGGATTATTCTTTTCGGAATGGCTTTGATTCCTGGCGCCCTATTGTGTTTTGTAGCTACTTGCAAGGTGCACAGCTGAGCTCCAAATCCACGACCTAAAAAGCGCCGAATAAAGCTAGTTCGGCCAACATGGTAAGTATGGTTATCTAAAAAAATTAGTCAATCTGCTTTCTAGCGGTTACCGATTTATTACCCTGGCTAAGACGCAGGTTGGCTCTTTTTTTGTGACATATTTACCTAAGTAGGCCATGACTAACAATTAAACATAAAATGCAAAATGTAATTATTCTACTTGGCTTTAAAAACTCGTCATTGCGAAATTATCGCACTAAGCGTACTAAATCAATAGAAAAGTATGTTGTTAGATGAAACAACATGAGTTTTACTAAATAGTTGAAAACACCAATAAAACATCTTTAGAGAAATGCCCCATACTCGCCATTTCGTTTAACAGCAGTTAAAAAAAAATAAAAATACCTAAAACATGATTAAAATATAATTCTTCCATTGAAACGACATAGTTTTCAATTGTTTTAGTAAGTTTAGTGTGATAATTCGCCCACAAGGAAGTTTTAGAGTCAAGTGGAATTTGTTTTGCATTTATTGTTCGATTGTTAGTGATTTTGCGAAATTCATGGCCTACTTTATGTATATGGAAAATAATTTTAAAAAGTTCTAAAATGTCTAGTTAAGCGTGCAACATGGTTACGACAAAGCTTGTGAATGTTATAAACCACAAGCTGACATATTAAGCGTCAAGCCTGTACACTGTTACAACTTCTTCAAAATTTATAAACGATATGTTGTTCTGTCGATATTGATTCAAGTAACTCAGCAAACATTTTGCTCCCTAATGGTAAACCTTTATATTATTATGTAGTTTAAGCGTTATGTGCGACCTATTATAGTTGCTTTTACCTTTTTAGTTTTCCTCGATGGTCCTCAAAATAGGATCGCAAATGACAATCGGGTAAATTGATACGCGCCACCTGTTAATCTACTTCTGGTGGTGCAGTGAAAAGCCTACCAGCAGAACAAGGACTTTTCAGGGCTATGAGTTGCAATTTAGCTAGTTAATTACAATGCCTTGTGATTTGCTTGAACAAGCAGTGTCTATTTTCAGATTTGTGCACAATACAAAATGTTTCAGAAAAGTTAATGCGCTGTACCTGGCCGATGACGCCACCCTGGCAATACAAGACAAACGAACATAACTTGCATAGACTGACACAAACTACATTTTACAATTTTCAAGTACCTCTAATAGCCCTACACAGCGCTAAATGGGCACGAAATAAAACAAAGCAAAGGCAAAGCCTAAACTATTAGCTTTGATTTTCAATTTTGTGACAAGTCATAGGCAACTCAGATAATGCCAAATATTTACGTTATGTACAATTTAAAACAGGTGGTATCCTATTCTGAATGGTATAGGGAGTCTCGACCACAGACTACCAAAAGTGGGAGCTGGATGTTGTTCTAAAATGGAAGGAAAATCCAATAAAAGTTTTATATAACGTGTTTACAAGATTAAATTAAGAAATAAAATACGTCAAACACACTTCAGGGACGTGCTCATCAGATCAGTTTTGTTAATCCGGTAATGTCAAAACGCCAACATTCAGGAATATATATATATGAACACATCTTTAAGAGCCACAATAAATAGCTTATAGGAGATCTGATCACCTTGGTAGATCTTTCTTTACACCGGAATTGGCGTTGTTTCTTCCAGTAGTTTGAAGTTCATTGACGTTTTCTTGATAAATATAATATTAGCGAGCGTCATATATATATGGGGTCCATTCTGCTGGTCCATAATGATTGCTGTACTGCCTATGTTTTGATGGTGTCAAAAGTATTCCCGTAGTCTATTAGTGGTACATATAATGCCGGTGTTGAATACGATCTATACTCTGTATATGACTTATTTTCCGTTTTCTACTACTAGTTCTTTTGTTACATGATCTTTTTCGGGCGTCTTTTGGCTTCTCGCATGTTTTAGAATACTTTTGATTTCTTCTTTGTCAATCTCAGTGATTCTTCCATATTTACATTTCCGACATGCACATATTTAAATGTGGCCCGATTAGCTGGTAGAAGGGGGTGACTCGTATGGTGTAAGGACATAGGAGCAATGCATAACAAGATACAGGGATAAATTCTTATTATTTGTATGAAAGCCATCTGCTTTTAGGCAATTCATGATGTAATTGGAAATGTTACCTGAAAAACCTGCCTCACCGTAGGGAGCTATGCATGTTCGGGGCACGCATTTAACTTATCTTAAATCGTTTTTTTTTTCTGAAAAGGATTCTATTTCATTTCTATAAATACGCGTCTGAATTTTACTGTATAATAGATCAAAGTGAAATTATTAACTTCAGTTTAAAATTCTGCATTTGCATTTCAAATATCCGCGCTTGCCCACATTTTCTAACCTCAACAAATTCGAGGTTAGCAGGTCAGTTTTGACACAAACTGACGCAAAACCTAACGTGCTAACCTCGAATTTGACATCGACTTACAGTAACATTAACATATTATTCATACGTTGTATAACCATGACCATTCAAAACAGTTCGATCATTTCTGAAGGCACTGTATTTCAAATATTGGGAATTCCGCGCTTTCTTCTCGAATTCCAAATATCCATGCTTTCCGCTCGCTTTAATATAGTGCAGTTGTGATTGTTTGCTGTGTGCGACGTCTTCCGCTCTTTGTAATATAGTGCAGTTCTGATCGTACGCCCACCGTGTTTTGGCTCGAAGGAACTGCCGGAAAGTGGCGTTAGAATAAACCGGTTGTTTGAGTGAAAGATAGAGCGCAAACATACTTGCCTCATCCCCTTGCCGTTTACCAGACAGTTAACCACGTGTTTGTTCAGCTGTACATTTTTGAGCGCTCAAGCCCGGCGTGTCTTCAGCTTCAAGAGAGTCTCGTTTCCGTCTTCGAAGAGCCAACAAGTGATATTGTGGCCCCTGATGGTTTCTTAAATCGTGCCGCCCAGTTAAGACTTTTGTTGTGGTTGGACTTGTGAAATAGTTTAAAGTAGCTTTCCTCTGCATTTTAACCGGCAGTTCCCCGATGTATTGCATTGTGTTCGTCGCCTGTGACAAGTTCTGACTTTGTTGTCGAAATGGATGCGCCCTTGTTAATACGAAAGACGTTTATACAGTAATGGTAGCCGAGAATTCGTATCGAGAAGTTGGAAGCCCTATAATCGCCCTGGGCTGATAATAATTGGAATTCGCAATTGTGTTAGTTTTTCTTAACGGAGTGTCGTGTATCGTAAAACTTGCCAGTTATTTAAGTACTTAGTTGTTCATCCCTTTGGATATAAATAACATCCACACCCTTGACAGACGGCAACCCCTGGTTGTGAAGGCTTCGTTCCCGCGTTTCTTCAGGCAGCTTGGCAGTTGCTGGGGCATCGGCATCGGCTGCTTCGTTGGATGTCAAGCAACGGCTGCTAAACCCCTCAAAGATATTGGTCTGTTGTAGTAATTTTCAAGAGCAATGCAGTGAAATGGCCATTTATATGACGAAGTGTCGCCATTTTTACAACATTATACTAACCTCTACCGTTTAAGTTATTGTCAAATGTTTACATGCATATTTCCCCTTTAATATATTTCATCTTCAACTAATTAGTTGTGCTTTTGTCTATTATATTTGTGACGAATGCAAGCGAATTTGTATATTGTGATGTGTTTCTTTTGTGAACGGGTTTAGATAGTTTTAAAGGAATTCAAGTAAAGGTAAGTTCACCGAGGCTGTACGCGTACCGCGGCCGGTTGGATTTGAGAGGTTGGTTCAATGTTTCCACTCTTTCAGTGAGCGGTTAGAGAAGTAGTGGCGTCTAAGGCAATTAACATTGTTATTTCATTTAATAGGCCGTTGCCCTGATTAATTTCGCAGTTAACCACACCATCTCCCTGAGTGTAGTCGGAAACTTTTGTTATAGACCATCGTAGCATAGTTTGGGAACGGATATATGTATTTTTCCCGATTTGTGTCGTTAATCTACCTAGACGCATGACACCAAGACAGTATACAAGCTAGAAACTTTAGTTTTGACTGGCTAGTGACAAATGAGCCACCTATTTGCAAATAGTAACGCACCCGAACGGGGATCCGCTCAAACCTTAAGTCCGTTAAGCGGCAAATATTTCACACGTGCAGTCTTTTTGATCATATTCAAAATTGGCGATAATTCATCACGTGCATTGTTAAAACAATGAAGTAGGTTCGCTTAACTCGGTGCAGTATTTCACCGACGGTAAGGGCCTCGACGCAAGGCTGAGCAAAGAATTGGTGAAATTGAGAAATTTTCATAGAGGACAGAAAGTATGCGCTTGTAAAGCTAGCTCCGCAAAACAACTTCCAATGGCTAGCCAAAAAAAAAAAATCGACGTTTTACAGTATGGAGAGCTGCAACAATTTGTCAAACCAAAATTTAAAAAAATATATTTATATAACTTTTTTGCTTTAGATAATAGTTATTTTCCTTTTATAAAAATATTTGCTTAATAAAACTTTAGCAACGTATTAATTAAACTTTAAATATAAAATAAACATCATATAGATTTATGTAAAAGGTGATGTCTAACTACAGGTAGATGGCGCTGCGGTTTAGCGTGCAAACACAAGATGTTCAATTTGCAAACGTTCAGAAATTGTTTTATTATTGTTGACAGCTCCGTCAATTTTAAAATAATAACCTGGATAAAAGCTAACCTGGATAAGAGCTATGTTTATTTAACTATAGTATGTACTATATTCGAATTAATTATTAAGTAACATGGATTTTGTGGGCCTCAATTGCGAAGAAGTGTTGGAGTATTCACCTACTATCACCGCAAGTAATATTTCTGACCAATTACAGCTATCTAATTTGTCTAAGCAGTCAACTACGTTTTCCAATCGTACATTCAATAACCACATTTGCAATATCAATATTACAAACAATAATTAATTGTCTAATAAGTTATTGTATTATTTAGTTTTATGCTCAATTAAAGTTCCATCGTTCTATAGTTTTATTGTTGCGTATTACGAAAAATTATCTCAGGATTGTTTTGTAGGATGAAAAATAATTGATTTTTCAAGTTTCAAGAAGCGTCCATACTCGCTAAAGCTCGCCTGTCAATTTCTTCTTTGAACCTAGAAAATAATCGCTTTACCGCCTAGGTCTACAATGTATTAAAGAGTGTTTCAAAACTAACGCAACTTTTAATTTTAAAATAAAACGCAAGTTTTTTTGAGAGATTGCTGATATTTTTATTGAATTTTAAAGTAGACATGTTGCAATTAATTATGGAATAAAATATGCTTCAAATGGCCCTCCCGACTTTACACTCAGACCCTTGTTCTTTTAATGAAATTATATATGACGTTTTCTTAGAGTTGCGACTCTACATCATTAATTGCGCGTTGGATAACGGCATTGAGCTCAGAAATTGTTCGAAGGTTATTTCGCATAGACTTGAGATTTTAAAAAACCCCAAAGAAAGAAGTCGCACGGCGTCAAAGCGCACGATCTAGGTGGCCAACTCCCCTTGGCGTTTCAGAAGACAATGCGGTCAAAAAATCGTTTTCTCAATAAATCAATTATTACACGCGCACTGTGGCAGGTTGCGCCGTGATGTTGAAACCACATATCTTTCAGGTCCATACCTTCCACTTGAGACCAGGAGAACTCCGTTATCACTTGTAGTGACGTTCGCAGATTTTCAGCAACATCCACATTCACAGTTGCAATTTTTTCTAGAGACCGACTGGAACCACAATGTACAGGATATTTACTGTCCATAATTGATCCAATTTTCACCAATTTCTTAATAAATATTTGAAAAGTGGACAGATTTGGTGCACTTTCACGACTGAAAATTCCACGAATTTTGCGAACGGTCTCAGCGTAACTTTCCACATTTTAATAATCGTTTTTCACGAGGATTAGTCGTTGTTCTTTCGTGTAGTGCTCCATAATTAAAAATCGCAACAAAATGTACTGTATCTTATTCAAAAGATTGGCGAAAAGGCTCAAATATCAGTATCAGCGGCTGACATCCAGGCAGTTCATCGCATTCCATCTGCAAATAATAAGAAATCCATCGTAGTTCAATTTGTCAACAGAATGGTCCGAGATAACCTTCTAGCAAAAAGCAAAATAATCCGTCCAACCCTGAAGGATGTTTTTCCCAGTCAACACGCTACTTCGATTTACGTTAGTGAACATTTGACACCTTACTTTTTTTTTTTTTATTGTAATTTTATTTAATTAGCAATCAGAACATTAATACATTCTATGAGCTAATGATTTGTATTATGTATTATGCTGGCTTGGTTGGAGGACTCCCAGTGGAGTCATCCTGCTGTTAATTTGTTAAATCTTTTGGCCATTTCTTCTTAAGGCGTCTGAGTTCAGGATCATTAACCAGCGGTGCAATAGTTTCATTTGGGTGGAGTTCTAAGGTTGTTTGGTGCGTAATGGCATACTGTTTGATTAATTCGCTAACGTATGGGATGTTGAGGTCTGCGTGAAGAGTTTGATTTGTCACATACCAGGGTGCACCTGCCATACTGCGAATGGTTTTAGACTGGAATCGTTGAATGACTTCGACGTTAGATCTACTTGCACATCCCCACAGCTGACAGCCGTAGGTCCAGATTGGTCGGATGATGGTCTTATATAATAACACTTTGTTAGCTAATGTTAATGAGGAGTTTTTCCCGATGAGCCAATACATTTTCTTCGTTTTTATGTCTAATTACTTTCGTTTCTTTTTAATGTGGGTTTTCCATGTCAATCTTCTGTCAATATGCAATCCCAGGTATTTAACTTCAGTTGACTGAGGGATGTACTTATTATTAAGAGTGACAGGTGGGCATTCCTGATATTTTGTCGTGAATGTAACGTGTGTTGATTTACTCTCGTTTACTTTGATTTTCCATTTAAGTGTCCACTGTTCAATTTGATTTAAATGCATTTGTATTGCAGCTGACGCTGCTATCGGGTTCTCGTTACACGTAAGTATCGCCGTGTCATCAGCGAATGTTCCTATTTCCGTTTCTTCTGTTGTAGGTAGATCGGAGGTAAATAGTAGGTATAGCATAGGCCCCAACACACTTCCCTGAGGTACTCCAGCTCCTATTTCTTTGATTTGGGATACTTCCTTGCCAATTTTGGTTTGAAAAGTTCTGCATGTAAGGTACGATTGCAACAGAAGGTAATATTCATGGGGAAATGTTTTCTTGATTTTACATTGTAGTCCTCTATGCCACACCCTGTCAAACGCCTGCCTAACATCCAGGAAAACGGCAGAGTAGAATGTTTTATTTTGTAATTGTAATGCATTTTGGATTATGTTTGTCAGACGGTGGCATTGTTGAATTGTGGAATGTTGGTGCCGAAATCCAAATTGATGGTTAGGTAGCCATGCTTCTTGTAGTGAATTTTCATTAATACGTCTGAGTACTAGTTTCTCAAGCAACTTGGACACCATGGGGAGTAGGCTAATAGGACGATAGGAAGTTATATCATTAGGGGGTTTGCCAGGTTTGGGGATAAGTATTATCTGTGCAAATTTGAACTGTAACGGCCAGTATGTTAGTCTCAATATCCCATTAAAGAGGATTTGTAGAAACTTTATTCCTTGTTCAGGTAATTGTTTTAGTACAGTTGTCGTTATTAGGTCTTGTCCTGGTGCTTTTTTATTTTTTAACCATTTTATCTCATTCTCAATTTCTTTGATGGTAATCTTGCGTATTGGTGGAGACATTTGTAGCGGTGTTTCTAGTTCTTTTTCTATTTCCGGATCTACTTCATTAGAATTTGGTTGAAAGACGTCTGCTAGGTGGTCTGCAAATGCTTCTGTCTTCTCTTTATCCGTTCTTAACCATGAATTTCCTTGATCACGTATTGGTGGAATGTGAATTTTTGGTTGTTTAATGCCCTTAGTGGCTTTCCATATTGAGTTATCATGGGCAGTGATTGATTTCAGGTATGTTTGAAAGGTCTCATTCCGAACAGATTTTAATTTATTTTTTAGTTTATTATTTAATTGGTTAAACATTCTTTTGTCTTCTACGCTATGAGTGTGTTGCCATTTAGCCCTTGCCCGCCTTTTTTCTTTCACAATTTCCATGACCTCGTTTGGTATGTTGGGGCTGCTAGCTTTTATATTTGTTGGCTGTGGTGTGGAGTTCCATCCCGCTTCTTGTACCGTTGTTATGAAGTGATTTGTTGCGTATTCTATTTCCTCTGCAGTTTTTAGGCTTACGTTTCTATTAAGATGCTGTTCAATGTGGTCCTTAAAGGTATCCCAATCAGTTCTCCTGTTACTAATTGAAGGATTCGGTGTTTCGTAAATAATAGTTGTGCTAATTGTAGCTATTATCGGGGAGTGGTCAGAAATAAGATCATAATTGGGGGTGACGTCCATATAGTTTGATGAGAGCCCTTTTGTAATGAAAAAATCTAGTAGATCGGGGATTTTGTTTGGATCAGACGGCCAATAACCTTACTTCAAACGGCTTATGTACTTGACTAAACAAAAAATGGTAGACAGTCAAAAAATGTTTAAGTATGTGTGGTTCAAAAATTCTAAACATTTAGCCAGAAAAACTGATAATAGCCCAATAGTTAGAATTAAGTGTGAAAAAGATATTATCTAGACTAATGTATTTTCATTCAGATATCCTTTAAATTGTTTCTTCGTCTATGGAGCAATATCTAAGAGATTTTAGTTATGTACCGGAGGATACAGCAGAAATGAACGAGGCGAGAGAATATGTTAACTATTTGGTAGCTAATGGTAATAAAAACACTAATTGTTTTTCTGTTTTTCATAATAATATTAGAAGTATAAATCGTAACATTAACGAAATGACGCTTTTACTTAACGAATTGAGTTACAATTTTGATTGCATAGTTTTTACTGAAACTTGGAAAATATATAGATAACAAAGATTTTTATAACATACCGGGATTTAGATCAATTTATAATCAAGGAGTTGTTAACCAAAATGACGGTGTAATAGTTTATATAAAAGATTCACACAACTATAAATCTGAAATTATAAACTTGGGCGAAATCAAAATAATCAAAATATCCATTTATGTTACTGATAAGATAGTTGTAGTAAGTGCGATCTACAGGCCACATTCAATATGTGTTAATCAGTTTAATGAAGATTTGAAAAATATTTGAGAAATGAAAATAAAATTAAAAGTGATGTTCATTTTTCGGTTGGCGATATAAATATTAACATTAAATCAAATGCCGATTTTTGTCAAGATTACCTCAATATAATGAGCGAAGCCGGTTTTATATCGTTAATAAATAAATACACAAGAGTAAATAAAGATTC
Source organism: Agriotes lineatus (assembly GCA_940337035.1). Taxonomy (NCBI): domain Eukaryota; kingdom Metazoa; phylum Arthropoda; class Insecta; order Coleoptera; family Elateridae; genus Agriotes; species Agriotes lineatus. The sequence goes on from CALNHX010009882.1 coordinate 36,065, forward strand.
AAAGTCATGTATTGATCATATATTTTTAAAACAGATTGAAAACAATTCCCATGAGTCTTTTGTCCTTAAAACTAATATTAGTGATCATTTTTGTATAATTTCACGCTTAAATTTGAAAGCACCGGTTGCAAAACGTAGTAACTTGAGAACTATAACTAAAGTTGATGAATACAAATTAAATAATACTTTAAAAGACGAGAATTGGAATCAGATATATGCCACAACTAATGTAGATCAGGCAACTAACATATTAACTAGTAAAATTCAAAATGTTATTAAACTTTGTACTGTAACATATCGCATTAAATCTTCACAAGTTCGGCGTAATCCTTGGATTACGAGCGATCTTCCAAAATCTGTCAACACAAAAAATATGTTATACAGAAAGCATATGTCACAACCTGATAACTTAGATATTGCACGTGAGTATGCAAAATATAAAAATAAGCTAACAGAATTGATTAGGGCCACAAAAAATAAGTATTACCAAGACAAAATTGAACAAAATAAGGGCTCTAGCAAAACATTGTGGGCTATGGCAAAACAATTTATAAACAAAGAACACTCGAACTTGGAAATAAAAGAAATAAAGATTAATAAAGTTACCGTTACAAATAAAATTGACATTGCAAATCAATTTAATAAACATTTTGTTACCATTGGTGAAAAAATGGCAAAAACTATACCAAAACCCGCTCAAGAGGTACCTGCTGGACATATAAATATCAACCAAACCCTGTACCTCCATCCAACAGATGCTAATGAAGTTGAGGAGTTAGTAAAGCAACTCAAACCAAAAAAATCACCAGGTCAAGATGGTATTACAACAGAAATTCTTAAAAGTATCGTAAAACATATAAAACATCCAGTTGTACATATTATGAATAATATGTTGCAGTCAGGAAATTTTCCTTCTGCATTTAAAATTGCAATAGTAAAGCCACTTTTTAAAAAAGGCGATAAAACAGATCTCAACAATTATCGACCGATATCTCTTATCTCAAACCTCGCTAAAATTGCAGAAAAAATTATAAAGAATAGAATTATTAGCTTTACAAATAAATACAACATTATTTCTCATAGACAGTTTGGTTTCAGAGAAGGGATATCGACGGAAAACGCAATATCTTTTCTGACTGACAATATACAGTGTGGTCCATTAAGTGTGCAACAAATGGGAATTTTTTTTATTAGTTGTACAATCGAAATTTAAATATTGCCAAAAGTTAGTGCATGTTCGATAACCATATCAGATGCCCTTAGAATGGCTTCAAGTCAAACAATATACAGGGCAGGACAAAAAATATGAAATTCGTTCAAGAACAAAGTTACCTTATTTCAAAAAATATAGCAAAATTTTATTGAGAAAAGTTGTTTAGAATTAAAAGTTATGCTCAAATACAAAGTCACGGCCTCCTATTCCAATTTTGATTCTTTTTTGGAAAATTTTGTATTACCTCCGTATGATATATATTTTTATTATTTTTATTTTATATGTATTTAAAGTAGCCACAACCATATCTCTTTTAAATAACTTTTAGCAACTTGAAGCGTATTTGTAAAATTTACTTGGATTTATATTTTTTTAGGTAAGCGTCCACTTCATGTTTGTTGCAACGATATTTAACAGAACTTTAGAATTTCGCAAATATTCTTTTTAACAAGGCAAATGCTTTACTAATAATAATTTACATATGAAAAACTCTTAATAAAATCAGAATAATAAAAATATGTATCATACGGGGATAATACAGAATTTTACAAAAAAACAATCAAAATTCGAATAGGAGGCCGTGACTTTGTATTTGAGCATAACTTTTGATTCTAAACAACTTTTCTCAATAAAATTTTGCTATATTTTTTGAAATAAGGTAACTTTATTCTTGAACGAATTTCATATTTTTTGTCCTGCCCTGTATATTGTTTGACTTAAAGCCATTCTAAGGGCATCTGATATGGTTATCGAACATGCACTAACTTTTGGCTGTATTTAAATTTCGGTTTTACAACTAATAAAATAATGTCCCATTTGTTGCACACTTAATGGACCACACTGTATATAAAGCGATTGATAATAATAAAGAGACTTTGTGCATTTTTTTGGATCTTGCCAAGGCGTTTGATATAGTTAATCAAAAAATATTATTACGTACTCTAGAAAATATAGGTTTCCGTGGTGTATCATCACATTTAATAAAAACCTATTTAGCGAATAGAATTCAATATGTAAAAATTGACAATTGTATAAGTGAGGCTTGTACTCTAACATGTGGTGTACCCCAAGGTACTGTTTTGGGGCCTATTTTATTTTCATTATATATAAATGACTTGCTTGCACTTAATACATTTAGTATAACATCTTCTTTTGCAGATGATACAGTATTAATGTATACGGGTAATACTTGGGACGAAGTAAAAAGTACTGCGGAAGAAGATTTTAAATTAATTAAAAGTTGGTTTAATAAAAATTTCTTATCTACCAATTTCACGAAGACGAAATATATATCGTTCTCTTGTTACTCAAAAAAGACACGAAAACTTACAGATTTAATTATTATGGATGGGCAAAAAGAATATTGTATAGAACCTGTTATCATAATTTAAACGCGTCAATTCGCTGGCTATATTTCTCAACTAAATCAAGCAAAATCAGATACCTGGAGGGCACGTCTAGCTCAAGTCGAAGACGGCGTGCAGTAAATTAAATGAATGGGAACCGGAAGGGGTGCCAGCGAATCCAGAGGAAAACAATCAACCAGATATCTCAAGTGCTTAATCAGACGATTCGCAGACTGAGTTCTTATAAATGGTTAAGAACTATAGCTGCAAAGGAACGTTACGCAACAACAATAAATAAAACTACATACAATTACTCGAATATCACAGTTTACTATAAGGTATGTCTCGGTGGAGTTGACAAGTGACCCAATAAGGCCTACAGCCAGTAATACTTAAATTTTATGTAAGATGCTAGGTACAATCGGAGGAAAAGCCTCTCAATAATTTATAATTACACATTAAAAATACCTGGACGTACACACATTGGCATGGGCCTTACTTTCGGCTAGTGTACAAGTTATCGCCTGGCTGGTACATGTAGTTGAAATGTAAATCCGTGGCCTGGGGCAGTTTAATTCATAGGCTCAACATGGCCCACAAAGGGGGCTTAATGGATGTCCCTAGTATTAGGTGTGCTCTCATGAGATTCACGGAAGCTCTGCTTTCGGCACCAGCGGTTTATAGCCCAGCATGACGATGGGGCCCTGATTAGCCAAAGGTGGCCTTACGCAAGGTCGCCGGAGGAAGAATCTTCCAGCCGCCAAATTCCAGATCGTGGATTGTGGCTCGGCACGTCAAGCTGACAATAAAATTGACCCCTAAGCGAAGCACCAGTATGCCAATAAGGACTTACCCCGTATGGGCGTGCACGAGGTGCTACCATCAAAAAGAATCCGCCAACAAGCGGGGCGCCTAGAATCGCCCAAAATAACGTCGTCTAGAGGAGTATCCGCCGAAGGCGTTTACTTTCCAAAGATAACTAAATTGACCTCTTGAACGACTTCGAAGATGGTAGCTGCTACGAACGGCACCAAGTTTCCAACAGGTAAGGCCAAAAAGAGAGCCCCTCGTAACCCGGAAACTCGCCAAAGAAACTAAAAACTTATCGAGGAACGGAACCATGTCCCTATCAGCGAACAAAAGTTCGTAACTCAGGAGCGCGCGGAATTTGAATCTACCCACAGAGCTACAATCCGGAGAGCGCTTCCCATGAAGTTACAAAAAAAAGCAGAGTGCAGCGACAAATCTAACGAAAGCGCCATTTTAACGTAACAACTAACTAATAACTTAAATTATCTGGGTATATGTGTCGTAGTCATAATAAAAAATTAGGCTTTTTACAAAATGTCTAGGGATTTTATAAAAAGCCGGCAAAACGCGAGCGAACAATAGAATTTTCGTTATGACTATACCAATTCAGGCAAATTGATAAAATGCCGGCAAAATGTGAGCAGAATAATATATATCGCGTTATGACTGATTATTTTCAGGCATTTTACAATTTGCCAACAGCGATGTAGTCTAAACGCGCAGTATTGCGTTCCTGATACAGTTCGCGCCAACCTAAACCTAACCTCACATAAAACGTGATAAACTAAAACGTGGGCATTGTTTTGTTGTTTATCAATCAATTTAGATGTCCGTTCAGACTCATAAAAATGAGTGATAACCGCGAAGAAGTGCAAATCGAGAATGACAAACGATATTTAGAAGTTATCAAAGTGCAATTTAACGAACAGGTGCAAACGTTTTACAGTGAAAGAGTGGAGAAAGATGTAATTAAAAAGCCTTGGACGGCTGATAGAGTCAAAGAAGTCAGTGAAGACATCAAGAGTGGTAAATTAGTCTACTAGTAAACTAGTCGTAAAGCGAAACTCTCTTGACCAACCTATTGTGTACAATGTACATAATACCCATGGAACAGTACTTTGATGTGTTAGAATGTCATCGAAATACAGGACATGATGGGAGGGATAAAATGCTATTTGCCTTAAAAAATAAATATAACATTCCCAGAAGAGCGATTGAAATTTTCATTTCAGTATGCTTGGACTGTCAACTTAAAAAATTGCAACCCCACAAGGGATTAGTTGTGCGTCCAATTATTTAAAGATTTTAATGTTCGCGGGCAAATAGACTTGATAGATTTCCAATCTGCCCCTGATGGGAAATATAAATGGATTCTCAACTATCAAGACCACGCCACAAAATTTTTGCATCTACGTCCTTTACAAGGAAACCGTGCAGCGGAGGTGGCTATAGAATTGGTGAAAATATTTTTGGAGTTTGGAGCACCGCACATATTGCAAAGTGACAACGACCGGGAATTTACTGCTTCGGTAATAGAAGAAATTGTCAGCTACTGGCCTGACTGCAAAATTGCCAGGTAACGTGGAAAGAAGTAACCAAGATGTTGAGAACATGCTTCGTTCCTGGATGTCCGATAATTCCTCCACAAATTGGTCCCTGGGCTGCTGGTTTGTACAGTGGCAGAAAAATTCCTCGAGGCATCGCATTATTGGAAAGACTCCGTACCGTGCATTATTTGGAGCTGACCCGAAACTTGGATTAAAATCAACAAACCTGCCAGACTGTATAATTAAAGAGCTTCGAACAGCAGAGGAACTTGAAGATGTAATGCATTCTTCACAGACAAATAACACTGAACAGGACTTACAACTGGGTAATACAGAAGAAAATGCGAATGAGACTGTTAGTGATACTATTGTGTATTGTTACGCATGGAGTGGCAAAATCACAGAAAAATCTAAATTCACATGTGAGGCATGTAATGGTATAGTGCATTTGAATTGTTCATTTTTAAGTTCAGGGCCATCTTCAAGACCGGAAATAAGGATTTGTAACATTGTAGAACTGAGAATAGAATTGAAAATGAAAGACAGAAATCGTACTCTGGCCAAAAAAGAGCAGCCGAAAAGATGACTGAGACATGATGACTAGATCATATGTTTATTTAGCAGTTCTTAAGGTAGATCGAGGACCTCTAGATTCTAAGAATCTAATTGGAAAAGTGATAGATCTGAAAATTGATCTCTACAAATTAGGTACATCTAAATTTATTCTCAAAACTTAGTTTTCCAGAAATGGCATTCAAGAATCCTTAGTCGGTTTTCAAGATGAAGTTCCTGATAAACTAATAACCGTAAGAGAGGCAGTTGCACATCATTCACGATTCGGGGGTCAGGGGTTTCAAAGAAATGTGCTTGCTTTAAAAATAACAATTTATGCTCTTTCAAATGTCATGGAAGTTCGACATGCAGTAATAAGTAAACGTAGAAGCATAAAAAATATAAGCATATATTATTTTTTTCCAAAGAATTTGATTTTATGTTTTTATGTACTCCATCTGGTGCAATACTTTAAGATTACCTAACTGAAAGTTTATATAGGTATGTATTTTTAAATTGTGAAGTGTTTATTTAGACGTACGTAATAAAGGGATTTATTGTTTCTTGCCATTGTGTCATATTACTGAATACCTAGTAAGTACCTACTTAATTTAATTATTTTTGTTCTCACGTTTTGACTACATCGCTGTTGGCAAATTGTAAAATGCCTGAAAATAATCAGTCATAACGAGATATATATTCTTCTGCTCACATTTTGCCGGCATTTTATCAATTTGCCTGAATTGGTATAGTCATAACGAAAATTCTATTGTTCGCTCGCGTTTTGCCGGCTTTTTATAAAATCCCTAGACATTTTGTAAAAGCCTAATTTTGCATTATGACTACGACATATGCATAGATCAACATCTTAAATGGGACATACACGTAAAGCTACTAATAAAAAAATTAAGATCAATCTTATTCATATTTAAACAACTTAAAAATATATTAGATATTAAAAATCTAAAAATACTGTATCATGCCTTGGTTGAGTCTCATTTACAATATGGGTTCGTTGGATGGGGGGGGGGGGGGGGTATTTTTAAAACACACCTTGCAAATTTGACAGTGTTGCAAAAATATTTCATCAAAATTATACTTGGCAAGGACCGCTTGTATCCCAGTGATTTGCTTTTCAAAGAATGTGGCCTGTTCGACTTGCGTCAACTATTCTGTTACAGAATACTCTGTCTTCTGTATAAAACAAAAGGTAATTTAAAAAATATTGAACATGGGCACCTTACCCGTTATAAAGTGCAAAAAGAAATACAGCTTGAAAAAGCTATAAAAACCTTTGGACAACGTTCCCAAACTTATTTAGCTCCTCGAATGTACTCTTGCCTTTCACAAGAAATTAAAAATTCCCCAAGTATAAATACTTTTAAAAATAAAATTAATAAGTGGTTAAAGGAAACTCCAATAGTTGATATACACAACCTAGTAGACAAAAAGAATATGTAAATTGCTTCACTGCTGATAACTTTATTGGTACAAATTGAATCCTACTTATTTGCTTATTCTATTTTATGCTATTTTATTAATAAAATTTTACAAAAGGAAGCTACATGTTGACATATTCGCCCACGTACAAGTTCTTAACTTCTGTGGGCTAACTCATTTATTTCTGCTTCAACTCCTTTTGGTTTTGTATCTACTTCTGTAAATAATTTGAAATAAATAAATATTATTATTATTATTAATCATAGATGACAGATGTAAAATATTTAGGGTTGTAACTTTTACAGATAAAAATGGTGCGAAATTTAAAAATTGCCTTCTTTTTGAAGCACCCGTTATTACTTGTTCCCATTGCTACACGGGGGAGTTTTGATTTAAAAAAAATGCTTTACTAAGTCACAAAACAGTGGTCGAGAAATTGTCTCCAGTGGTATCAAAGCTTACCAGCTGGTTCCTGAGCAGGATGGGGTGGGCTGTCTAGAGCAGTGTTCCGCAAACGCTTTGTGTTGAAGGTACACCTACCAAATAAAGAAATTTTAGAGTTACACCAAAGAAAAAACCAATGTTTATTTAACATTTATTTATTATTAAAACCAATATAATATGAAAAAATGTTTAATGAGAAATGTGAGCCTGCTTAACTGAGCACAGGCGATAAAAAAAATTGGAGCAATCGTTGATAAGGCTGCTCTCATCTCTTCGTCGATCGTTCTCAGGCGTTCCATTTTTTTATTTAATCGTAGTGAGAGTTGAAAACCCCAATTCGCATAAGTAAGTCGTGACAAATGGTAAAAGAATTACAATAGCACACTTTGAAAGTAGTGGATACTCATTTTTTGTATGCAGCCAAAAATGTGCTAGCTCTGTTTCGGAAAATTTTAGTTTTAATGTCCGATCAGTTTTTAGCTCCGTGAATTCTTCCTGCTTGTTTATTGGCAAATTGTGAAAGGGATACGTCCACCATTCTCCATATTTTAATCTATTCGTAGTGATGTTTTCTTAATTCGAAGCTTTTGTTCTGTTATAAATGTACCCAGTGGAAGTTTCGAGGTTTTATTTTAAATTTTATCTTACGTACACAGTTCTATTTGTAAAATAGAATTTAAAAGCTTTTGACACCATTTCCCATCCAGTTTTAATATCAATTTTCAGTTTATTGGATTCGGCGCCAGGGTTGTCAAGTTTATATCTAGTTACCTGCATAACCGTTTGCAGATGGTTAGATTACCAAATTCAGTATCCCACAATAGAAACATCGTAAGCGGTGTGCCACAAGGCTCTATTCTTGGACCACTACTATTTACAATATACACTTGTACCATGCCTGAACTTTTAAAAACTTGCGAAATTCAAATTAATGCTGATGATACGCAGCTTTATCTTTCCGCCTGATGAAGCTCATCGTTCGATTAGTGAGATCAATAGTGATTTGCAGATTTTGGCTACCGCATTGCACCAACATTCGCTTTCAATTAATCCTTCTAAATCAGCTATACTAATATTTAGCAGTAAAAATGTTGTAAGGGAGTTTAGAGACCTTGTCAGATTCTCTATTGATGGTGTTGACATTCCCGGAATGGGACGTTTGGGGCGCGGCCGATTCGGCGCGGCCGATTTAGCACAGCCCTTTCGGCGCGAAGACGTTTCGGCGCAGAGACGGTTCGGCGCGGAAACGTTTCGGAGCAAGACGTTTCGGCGCGAGACGTTTTGGCGCAAAGGGGTTTCGGCGCAAAGACGTTTCGGCGCGAAAACGTATCCACTCCCACCAATGTATGTGTGCGGAGCATTTCACATGCTACAAATTAATAAAAACACGCCAGGTAGCAAATTAGCAAGAGAAGTTTCAAGTGAAGCACGCACTCGCTTGTACTACGAGTTTTAGAAGCTATACCAATAGAAAAATTCTATTCAAATGTTGCTAGGTAGTGGCTTAACTATTTCTGTTCAGTGAACAACACATAGTTATTGGCCAGTTAGGTTAATCCTAATTTTAAACAAGGTTACTTACATCTAATAACCTTTGACAATTTTACATTATCCGATGGCAGTTTGAATTTCGGATTGAACTGTTGATAAACATACATCTCCTGGCATGTCATTGCAATTAGCATAAGTGAACAACGAACCTAATTGTGCTTTGAAGATTCACAGCTACATATTCATTAAATTACTGAAGCAACAAATTATGTCTTTGTTTTCAATGTCGACAGAGTCTATATTTACAAGATTCAACTGCATGATTAGTCTTAAAGCGGAATTATTTTTTCTGTGTCGTGTAATATAGTTCTGAACCAAATTAAGGGACCACCAATAACATTCTAAATAA